>JBBPNX010000036.1:0-64185 GCA_038091155.1 Harrya chromipes
TGTCAAGCCACAATGAAGGCTCCAACTCTGTCATCTCCTTGACATCTTCAGCATCGTCGACCTCGCTGTACAATATCGATCCTGCTTTGCGCCCACCTTCAAGTTCAGTGGCATCCGCAGGGTCATCTGCCGCCACACTGCTGAATAATGATCTTGCTTTGCACCCGCCTTCTCCCTCTATCACCTCCATTCTGGTGGATTGTCCTCTGTCTGTGTGCCCACCCATTCCCACACCACGAGTGCAAATGGTAAATGCATCCATCAATCCTTGTCATGCCTCTCAGCTCCGGCCGATCTTTGTCGAGCATGTTGCCAGCATGCACGAGAGGGCTGAAAAAAAACAGCGGCGTGATGAAGAGTCGGCCCTTGAGAAAAAGAGGATGCGTGAGTGTGTGCTCGCTTTTAGTTGGCCCAAGGTATAGCTACCCCTCTCCCATCTTGCACACTTGCTGATCATGATGTTGTAGAACAACGAAGAACCTATTACTATGGACATTCAAGATGGTTTTATTTACTCCAACTTCAAACTCACGTGAGACGTGTTACGTTTCACTTTTTCTTTTCACTTCGTCTTCGTCCTTCGTCTCCACTCGGACTACGCCTTCGTTGCCGCATAGGCCATTAGGGTCTCGCTTATGCCATTGCCCTTGACCCATACTAATTCCATCGCATTCCATAGACATTCTACTTTACTCATCGTGCTCACGTCATATGCCGTGCCCTTCGCACATTCGTCATCACTTCGTCATCTCCTTGTCATTCTTGCTTACTCCGTTGCTGCGCATAGCAGTGCTTGTGAGTCATGACGAGTCATTTCCCCTTTATATCCAGATGACTCTGCTGCCTGCCCTAAAGGGCCTTTACATATATAAACCCTAGATACCCGTCCATGTAACCTCAGTCTTGATCCACTCAATCTACCTGAGCTTACTTGACTCCTCCTGCGTCCGTCGTCGGATTTCCTCCTTCGACTCCTTCGTCTACGTCGTCGACCTTCCAGTCTTCGACCGTCTCCCGGTTAGCGACCGGACCTCTTGCTCCTTCGTCGTCTTCCGCTACAGGAAGACTCCCGGTCGTCGCGCGACCAACCGAGGCATCGTCCTCATCCTTCGTCCTTGTCCCTTGTCCCGCGTCTTTAGGTCGCACCCCTTGTTCTAGTTCCAACGTGTGGGTGAGTCATCGCCGCCGCGGAACCTGAAAACCCTCAACCCTTCGTCCTCGCGAGTCTCGTACTCAGTCCTGAGTCCACGGTAGCCTGCTCACGCAGCAACCGTAACAAACATGGCCTTCGCGAAGCGCCATCGCATACCTCTCATCCGGCTGGAGAAACCTCTTTCTGCCAGCAACGTGGACGGAACCCGCAACAAAGCCGGGGAAATACACTTCAAGGTCAAGGTGACCTTACGCTACTGCAACGTAGAAGATGAACGAGAACTCTTCGTCATCAATTGTGGATCCCAGAACGTCATTCTAGGGATCCCTTGGTTAATCAACATCAACCCAACCATTGACTGGGCTCAAGGATGGGTAACCATTCCCAACAGAACCACCACCCCCCGACACGACTCCCCTATCGCAGAGGCACAGCGGTATCTAGTCCACTATCTCAAATACGACCGTCAAGACGGTCTCCATCATCTCCTCAACAAAGCCGCTGTGGCTGCTTGCCCAGATGACCCCCATGTTATCAGGAAAATCACTCTTTCCACTGAAATAGCCGCAGCTATCAAGAAAGAGAAACCCAAACTACCCCCGCAATTCGTGGCCTAGGCATCAGTCTTCGAAGAACCTTCTGACACCTTTGTACCCCCCTCCCGTGACTTTGATCATGCCATAGATCTCAAGGAGATGTTCACCCCATGGCGTGCCAAGGCGTACCCGCTCAATCCCGCTGAACGAACAGCTTGCCTCGACTTTATCAAGGAACACCTGAAGAAAGGGACCATTCATCATTCCAAGTCCCCCCAGGCAGCCCCCTTCTTCTTTGTCAACAAGAAGGATGGCAAGCTTCGTCCTTGCCAGGATTATCGCTACCTTAATGAGCACACAGTTAAGAACGCCTACCCGCTCCCTCTTATCTCCGATCTCATGGATCGTCTCAAGGGATCCACCGTCTTCACGAAGATGGACATCTGATGGGGATTTAACAACATTCGTATCAAGGAAGGTGACCAATGGAAGGCCACCTTTATCACCCCCTTCGGTCTCTTCGAACCCCTCATCATGTTCTCCGGGATGTGCAACGGTCCTCCCACTTTCCAAGCCTTTATGGACCACGTCTTCAGTGATATGATTGCTGAAGGATGGTTAATCATCTATATGGATGATCTTTTGATTCACAGCAATGACCTCGCTCAACATGAGGACCGTACCTGCCGTGTCCTCACTCGCATGCAGGAACACCAGTTGCACTTGAAACTCGACAAGTGCTCCTTCAATGTCACTGAGGTCAAGTACCTCGGTATGGTCATCAAAGACAGTCAGGTACAGATGGACCCGACCAAACTCTCCACCATTCACGACTGGGAACACCCCAAGTCTGTTAAAGCAGTCCGATCGTTCATTGGATTCTGCAACTTCTACTGCAAATTCATTCCGAACTTCTCTGAAATCACCCGCCCCCTCCATTCCCTCACTCAAAAGTCTTCTGAGTGGCAGTGGGGTCCTGACCAGCAATTCACCTTCCAATCGCTGAAGGACACCTTTCTCTCCAACCTGGTGCTTTGTATGCCAGATCCTCCCGTCCATTCCATGTCATGATGGATGCCTCTCTTGTCGCCTCTGGCACAGTCCTTATGCAGAAGGACTCCAACGGTGACCTCCACCCCTGTGCCTATTTTTCAGAGACGTTCTCTCCGGCCAAACGCAACTACGATATCTATGACCACAAACTGTTATGCGAGAGCGTACAATCACTAGACTTTTACACCAGCTAACTCTTAGGCGGCGATGTCTCACCCACGCCTTTGAATTAGGGATTAAGAACTGGATCCGAAGGCGGCGACGTCCGTTAGGAAGAGGGCCTTGATCCGCGATGCTAAAGGTCTTCGACCGTTAGGGAGAAGCTTCACACCGGATGGAGTCTTAGAAGTACGCTGAATTGCGCAGAACTAGCTAAGGAACATAGCAGGGGAAGAAGCCCCTTATATATGTAAAGGATGTGGATATAAAAGGAATCTATCTGGATATGGAAAGCATCCAGAAGGAGAAGCGGGAGTCCATGCGGAAGACCACACTACGAATACAGGATGTCCCGAAGGAGTCATCTGAAAGAGGAAAGCGGAGAGCCGCGTATGAAAGGGGAAACATACGTAAAAGGTAGTATGAGGATCCGCGGAGCGGAAGAAAGGAATCCACGGTACCCGTAAGGAGAAGCGGAGAGCCGCTTCTGAATCAGAGCCACTGATCGGGATTACTCTCGAACCAGCCACCCGTCATCGACGAAGGGATGGAATGATCTACGTCAGGCCACGTAAAGTAAGAGTCTAGGACGGGGAAGCCGTCGTGTAGGGGAGTCTCGTAAGGAGCAAAAGAAAAAGAAAATGTGCCATTGCCGTCGCCTTCAAGAGGCGTCGCCGATAGCCAATCATTTATGGGGAAATCCGTAACACAAACTCCTCACCGTCATATGGCCCTTGAAGAATGGCGCTAGTACCTCTCTGGCACCCCCCATACCGTCACCATTATGATGGATCACAAAAACTTGATGTACTTCAAGGAACCCCGCACCCTTTCCCACTGCCATGCCCACTGGATGCTTTTCCTCCAGGACTTTGACTTACTCTTTGAGCACCAGGCAGCCTCGAAGATGGGTCCTGCCGACACCTTTTCCCACCACGATGATGTAGACACCTCTCGTGACAATCAGGATGTCACTCTCCTTGCCCCAGAACTTTTCATCCGGGCACTCGATGTCCACCTCGCAGATAAGATCACGAACTCCACCCCTTCTGACCCCCTCGTCCTCGAAGCCATTGCCGCCACCCAGCGTGGTACTTCCCTCTTCCCCACGCCTCCCTTGCGGACTGGACCTTTGACCAGGGGGCCCTCTACTTCAAGGGATGCCTCTATGTTCCTACCCCCGCCCGCCAGGACCTGGTCCATTCTATCCACACCTCCACCGCTGGTGGTCACCAGGGATACTACCGCCTCCTCCACCTCCTCCAACAGGACTACTGGTGGCCTGGCCTCTCCACCTTCGTTTGCAAATACCTTGCTGGCTGCGCTGTCTGCTAGGCCAACAAGGTCAACACCCACCCCACTATGCCCCTGCTCTCCCCACTATGCCCCCACTCTCCCCACTCGCAGTCGCTGCCACGCACCCATTCCAACATCTCTCCATTGATTTAATCATGGATCTGCCGCCTTCGGACAGTTTTGACTCCATCATGGTCGTGGTCGACCATGGGCTTACTAAGGGGGTAATTTACCTGCCTTGCAACAAGACGATCGATGCAGAAGGGGTTGCCAAACTCTTTTTCTCGCGTATTTTCCTCCATTTCGGCCTCTGCGACAAGCTTATCAGCAATTGTGGCCCCCAATTTGCCTCTGCCTTCGCTTGAGAACTGGCTCACCTTCTCAAATATGACCTCGCACTCTCCTCAGCCTACCACCCCCAGACTGATGGTGAAACAGAACACACCAATCAGGAGCTGGAAACGTACCTCCATATCTTCTGTGCCGGACAGCCCACCCACTGGTCCTCCCTCCTCCCCATGGCCAAGTTCTCTCACAACTCTGCCACCCATTCGGTCACCGGTCAGACTCTGTTTTCCCTTATGACGGGTTATGAACCACACGCGTATCCTTCTCTTTCAGGCAAAACCTTTGTACCCTCCGCCGAGAAACGCCTCTCCCTCCTCGACGATGCACAAAAGGAGGCACATGCAGCCCATCTTAAGGCCCAACAAGACATGAAAGAACGCATTACTTCCAAGTTTACCCCTTGGAAGACCGGTCAAAAGGTCTGGCTTGATAGAAAGAACCTCCATCTCCATTATACATCCAAGAAACTTGCCCCTCGAAGGGAAGGACCCTTTGAGATCTCCCAGGTCTTATCACCAGTATCTTACCACCTCCAACTCCCTCCCACATGGAAGATCCACAATGTATTCCATGCCTCACTTCTTTCACCCTATTGGGAAATCAATGAGCATGGTCCCAATTTCCATGAACCGCCACTGGAAATCATTGGATCAGAAGAAGAATACAAAGTTGAATCCATTAGGGTTCCGCTGGCAAACGCCAATTCCTAGTCAAGTGGATCAAGTACCCATCTTCCAAGAACACTTGGGAGTCTGCTCCCAATTTGGCTCATGCCCCACACCTTCTCCGCACCTATAAATTAGGACAGCCTTCCGTGTTTCAGACAGTTAACTCCCCTTGATATACCTTCTCCTGCACCATCCCCCTCTCTCAAAATCCCTCTTAACAAGTTTTTGTTTTCCACTTCACCTATCCCCCTTCTTCCCACTCACCTTCCATACCATGCCCACTGTGCCCTCTATGCCTCAATCCTCGCCTCCCTGTTGCTCACTCTCTTGCTTGAGTGTCAACCCCTATTCAGCTGCAACGAGACCCTCATTGAGGGAACCTGCATCTATTGCACCGCCTGTACGCTACAGGAACTCTATTCACAAACACTGATCATCCACCTGGAGGACTGGGTGGGAGTGTTCCAATAGACACTCCAAGACCTCCAGAGCCAATGTCTTGACGTCCTATGGCACCAAGGCCTCTCCTCCATCCCTCCACACCTCCCACAAGACAATCTACAACCCATCCTCCATGCCATTCTTGTTGTGCTCTTGCCCACTGAGTGAAGAGCTTATCTTCCCACCACCGCACCCATCGCCGCTGCCACAGTTATCCCACCCACGCCCATTGAGTGTGGCGGAAGTCACATCCCAGTTAGTTGACTGGTACCTCTCCAATCTGACTCCTTCTCCCCTGCTCCTGCCACTATCTCCCCCGCCCCATATGACCCCACCAGTGTTGGGGCATCACTATTGCTCTTGCACTGCCTGGGCCCCTTCATGGATGACCTGCAACTGGACCTCCCATGGTGGGAGACATCCTCCTCAACACAATCGTCAGTCTCCTCCAAGACCTCCCCATTGACAGCGCTCCCACAACCCCACCTGCTACTCCCACCACTGTGGTCTCCTCCCCATCCTCAGATGACCCACCTCCTTACTCCCATCCCTGCCGCCCCCACCTTGTCTGATGTTACAATTGCAGACAGGTTGGTCATTTCCAACCTCACTACCCCACCTACTGATGTCCCTACTGTCGAGCTCTCACTCCAGGACATAATCAACGAGATTGTCCTAGTCTCCTGGACCGGAACACCCTCTCTGACTGGGGTGACGATAACAATGTCATTTACAATGAGGGAGATGCCCATGGATTTTGATGCAGTGCAGGTGCTCACTTCTACTAACAAGGGAGCTAATGTTATGGATTTCCCTATAGATGATTGGCTATCAGCTACCCCTTTAGAGGATAATGGCGATGGCACTTTTTTTTTTTCTTTTACTCCTTTTGATACTCCTTTATGCAATGGATTCCCTGTCTTAGACTCCTACTTTATGTGGCCCGATGTGGACCACTTGATCCCTTCTTCAATGATGGGTGGTTGGTTCAAGAGCAATCCCAACCAATGGCTCTAATCGGAAGCGGCTCTCCACTTCACCTTATGGGTACCACAGATCTTGATCTTATCCACTTACGTATGCTCCCTCTTTTGTATGTGGCTCTCCACACTTCCTCTTTTGGATGACTCCTTTTGGAACATCCTGTATTCGTACTACAGTTTTCCATATGGACACCCATTTCTCCTTCTGGATGCTTTCCATGTCCAGCTTATTCCTTTTATATCCACGTCTTTTTATGTATATAAGGCACTTCCTTGCCTTCTATGTTCCTTAGCTAGTTCTGCGCAATTCAGCGTACTTCTAAGTCTCCACTTGGTGTGAAGCTTCTCCCTAATGGTCAAAGACCTTCAGCATCGTCGGATAGAGCCCTCTTCCTAACGGACGTTGCTGCTCTGAGCCAAATCTCTCTTGCTAGCCTAGGGCATGAGTGAGTCATTGCCACCTGACAGCTAAGCCGTATATCAAGGACTAGTGATTGTACGCTCTCACATAACAATACTCGCGTAACAGAATCTGTGGTACTCATAAGGAGAAGCAGAGAGCCGCTTCCAACTAGAGCAATTGGTCAGGATTGCTCTCGAACCAACCTCCTATCATAGAAAAGGAAATCAAATGGTCAACATCTGGCCATACAAAGTAATCATCTAAGATGGGAAACTTGTCACAGCATAAAGGAGTATCATAAGGAGTAAAAGAAAAAGAAAAAGTGCCATTGCCATTGCCCTCAAGTGATGTAGCCAATAGCCAATTGTCTATAGGGAAATCTGTAACAATAACCATCCAGGGTCAACTCTGAGGTCATCCCACTAATTCAGATTACTTTTGAACCAGCCACCTGTCATGGCATAAGTAATAGAATGTTGGGCTTCTGGTCCAGCAAAGAAATTGTCAATGGTCATGGTAAGAAATGAGTCATGAAGTGGAGTATCATAAAGAGTAAAAGAAAAAGAAAAAGTGCCATTGCCTAAGTCCAGTAGTGCAGTAGCCATGTCCCAATCATCTGTAGGAAAATCTGTAACACTCCATACCTCTGACACCTTCAGCTGTTGCTGTTTTGTGACCTCTCTGCCTACTTGTCAGAAAGACAAAGTAGAACCTTGCATTCTATTAGTTTGAACTTTACTCTTTACCTCATACCACAATGTTCCATCCAGCACCTGCCATCCAGTGAGTCACTGACTCTATCCTCTATCCTATTCAAGTTGTGTCCTTTGGGCCTACATTCAACAATACAGAGTTGGAGAGTGGAGGTGAAGAGGATATCCCTGTTTTTGTTGTAGCTTTGGTCAACATTCTAGATGGGAATGGGTTTCAGAAGGTGTTCTTTTGGGAGATGGTGCTTTGAGACAAAGGTCCAGTTAATACAGTTGATATCAGCACTGGAGTCAATGAGGAGGTAGGTTTTGACAGCTTTATGGGTTCTGGCCAGATCAACAAAGGAGCAAGGAAAATGAATTGCTTTCAGAGATCCATTAGCTATTAAATTGGACACAAGGGAGCTGGCATCAAAGCAGTCCCCTAGTTCAAAAACCCTTCCAGGAAACCTTGTTGACCCCCATGGAGTCATCATTGTTATCATCCTCAGTGGGAAAGAGGGATGGGAGGTCATTCTTTGGTGCTTGCACCTTCTTGACTTTGTGGGGGGGTTTCCAATGGGAACTTAGTACAAGAAGAGGAAGAGTGCCCTGGCTTAGTGTTACAAAAGCATTAGCAAACCATGCATCATTAGTGCAACATTGTCCAATTCTGTCCAACTTGATCCAACTCTCTAGCTTCTCCAACAATGTGGGGGGCTGTCCAGCATTGTCCATACACTCTCCAGACCCCCCAGACCCTCTAGTACTGTATAGATTTGTCCAACAAGTAAAAAATCGAAAATAGCAGAAAATATTACTAGATAGGGGGTGGCTGTATATCAGTCCAAGCCTGTACAATGTTGGACAATGTTGAAGACTCTAGACAGTACTGGACAGTGCTTAGTGACCTTGCCCAAGGCTGGACAAGGCTGGGGGAGCTGGAGAGCTGGAGGGTCAACCTATGGTTTGCTGATGAGCTTATAAAACCGAGTTAAGCCAAATTTTGGTGAGCAACAGTAGCTGCATGGTTTCATTTGTAGTGAAGGGTGGGCCTTCTGGCATCTATGTGGGCCAAGTGACAAGCCTTACCAGGTCACATTAATTGATATTACATGTAGGGCTAGCATCAGCTCATGTTTGGCTTGGTCCAGCTCACTAAGCTTTCACAACACTACCCTGGCTCATGGCAGCAGAAGCAAAGACCCTTCTCCATGCATCACTTTTGCTCTGCCAGGATAAGCTTGGGGGTGTGGATGGCATCTACATCCATGGCATCAGGGTCTCATTCTTTCTTAGAGGACAAGGGGGAGTCAGAGATAAAGTAGGTGGGTCACTTAGTGTGCTTAGTCACTTTGTCAGCACAATCCCATTGGGTTTTGAAATGAGTGGCTTTGGAGTACCACTTGTCAATCTTGGTTGGTACCATGTCCATAGAGTAGAAGTATGTAGGAAGGGTATTTCAGAAGATATGAATTACTAAATTATGAGACACAACAGCAACCAAAATATAAAACAATAATGAAGTCTAGTCTAACCAGAGATTGGAAGGCAAGCCCAATGCCTCTAAGGAAACTTCAAGACAACCTTCAAGGACTTGACAAGAGTATTGTTTGGAGATCATTGAATGGTTAGAATGAATCAGATGTCAAATGTTTTCAACAGTTTTGTAGAGGGAAGCCTTACAGTCCATGCTTAGGGAGAATTGAGGTGATGTAAAGTGACAATATTGTTGGTCAAACAAATAAATGTTCTTTATATTAGTCTGAGTGTCATGCAACAACAATCAAATCATCACATTGCACCAACTAGCTACTATTGTTTCTAGTTATGCCAATTCTGTTGGATAGATGTATAATGTAAAAGCTCAGAATTACTAATACTTGGAATGAGTTCAGCCAAAGCAAATTCAAAGTCCTTTGCCTTTACTAGTAGCTGTAAATCTGCATTCAACTTCATCTCAGAAATAAAGAATTGAGGAGAAATGGGATGATGTTTATACTTGGGAAGAGCATTCAACTCAGCTATAATAAATTCAGATTAACTAATAATATGAGATTTGATAAATACTACAAACCTCTTTCCTTCTCCAACTCTGCAACTTTGCCTGAGAGTGAATGAAGTAGTGCATCAGCACACAATGCATAAAAGTCTGCACCAGTATAGTTGAAGGGACAACAATCAGCAATTGCTGAAAGATCAAGATTAGTGTCCAGATTGAACTTTCTGGTCAATGCCCTCAAAATATCAAGTTGGGCTGCATGGGTCTCACAAACCCCCAAGTAAAGCATCCTATCAAATCTGTATAAAGAATGCTAATAGTAAGTTCTAAAACATAAAATAAATAATTACTCACCTTCCTGGACGTAATAGTGCAGGATCCAGCAAGTCTGGACGATTGGTAGCTCCAATCACAAACACATCCATGCCTCCAACACTCATTCCATCTAGCTCAGCTAAAAGCTGGCTGACAATACGATCCATAACCCCACCAGAATCTCCTTGGTTTCCTCTCTTTGGAGCTATTGAATCTAGCTCATCAAAGAAAATAACACAAGGCTTGGCATCTCTTGCCCTCTGAAACACCCTGCGGACATTGGCCTCTGATTCACCAATATACATGTTCAGCAGTTCTGGCCCTTTAACTGAGAAAAAGTTCAGGGAACAAGAGGTTGCAACTGCTTTGGCAAGTAATGTCTTCCCAGTCCCTGGAGGGCCATATAGCAAGATACCTACATCAGATAGTCAACAGAAATAAGATTCCAAGTGGACTCAAATTACCTGATCTTTTCTTAAGCCCATCCTGAAACAGTTGAGGATGATCCAGTGGTAACTGGACTGTATCGAGAATCTCATTCTTCACTGAATCTAATCCTCCAATGTCTTCCCAAAAGACTGTTGGAATACTAGGCACACCTATGCTTTGAGCAAAGGTTGACCTAGCCTTGAGCAAAGCAGTGTTAAACTGCTTGGTAGACACAACTTGCTGAGTTGTCAGCTCAGAGCTGCACCTGACTATCAGACCAAAAATAAAGATTAAGTGTTAAACTTACTCTATCACTGCACAAAGTGATGTTTTCTGAACCAGACTCGCCAAGTCTGAAGCCACCAGTGCAGCAGTCTGCTTGGCTAAGACAGCCACAGAGACATCTGGAGCCAAGAGTCCATCTTGACTATCCACCTGTGCCAAAAGCAGGTTGAAACGCTCTTCCTCACTTAATGCCTGGATACCAATGGATAGTAAAGAAATGAAGAACATTCAACATGACTTCTACCTTGATCTCTATCTCATTGCTAAATGAGATATCATCAACCACTTTACCCTGCTCTGCCATTCCAAGGAGGATGCACTGCTTTCCTCGAGTCTTGTTTACATCATCTACCCACTCCAATAACGTGCGAAGGAGTGGTGATCCTAGAAACAATAAATGAATACATACAAATGTGAAGAGCATGATAGAATAAACCTTCGTTAACATTCGCAGTGGTTGATGGGTGGCACAATGCATCAATATGGCGAAGTACAACCAAACACGGAGAGCAAGATATAGCAGTTTCCAGTTGCTCTCGTAGTAAGCTCTCCGTTTTGACAACTGTATCTGATAACACACTAAAACAATTGATCTGCAAAGCTATCGTCTTAAAGAACTGCCAAGTGGACAACTAATCACTGACCTCCACAAGGTGCATCTGAAGACGACGGGCGATGTAAAGTGCCGCCGAGAATTTACCTGTTCCCCGCCCACCTGTGACGAAGACCGTAGGTCGCGCACTTAAGTATGTTGCTTCGTCAAGGGACATGGCATTCGACAAATGGTCGATCTGACGAGATATTCCGATTGCTACTGGTGACGCTAACCGCACATGACCTGAGACAGTAGTTAGCACAACACAGAGTAGACATGAACAAATGACACCAACCAAGTTCATGATAACCATATACGTCTGGAACCTCAGTATGCTCAACGCCAACTTGGATGATCTTCGTAATATTGACATCGATGAAGCAGCCCATGTCAGGGACTGAAAAAGGTTGCCCATGGGTCTGGGTGGTGACAGACTCATAATCAACATTCCGGACCACAAAATACACCGGAACGTATGAGTGGTTGTGCATGACCGCCCTCTTGAAATCACCCTGGCGTATGGTGCTCTGCGGATCCAACGAACGGTCAACATCAATCCGCAACGGAATGATATCGCCGTCTTTGACCAAACGTTTAGATGAGCCGAAGTACTCGTGTAGCGCATCGATAAAGAGCGGCTCGTAACGCCGATGGATTGAGAATGGTGAAGCTACTCTCGCCAACGTAATGCTCTTCGCAGTTATGACACCGGGATCTCGTGCTCCATACGGAGAAATACGAAGCACGATTTGCGATGCACCGCGCGGGCACAAGTTGTGCAACAGGATGGGCGATAATAGCGCAGACCATCTGCACGAATCGTTGAAGGCTGCATCGAGGGCACTGATACGCACTAGACGAGAAGTCGATGAGTCAATGGGCGACGCTAGCGCCTGGTTTTCAAATAAGTATTGTGCATGGGAAAAATTATGAATCGAAAATAAAGACATACCCAATCACCGTTCAGTACTCCGAGCGGACGCAAGCTACTCGTGCAGACATAAACAGTAACTTGATCGAGATCCACGTCGATGGGCGATCGCAGAGTCTCGATAGAAAATACGACTCCTGGAGCCTTGACTATGGTGAACATGAGCTATAGATGCAACAAACTTGCTTCGCCCTCACCGCTTTCATTCCCCTGAGACAAGGGTTCGGGAGAGGATAATGTAGCAGAGATAAGAAATGATTCATTAATCTCCAAGTTTTCCTGTCCAGGAGCGCCATCCACGACGTCTGATACTTCACCCATTTCCTCTGATGACACCACTATAAATCCTGTCGACCCTCGTTGTGCGATACCTTGCTTGTAAGGCAATGCGAGGCTGACCGTGTAGCGCAAAAGCGACGAGGAAATCCGAATCGATAGTCCAGGTACGGAGAAGATACTCGAAGGGACGAAAACCTCCTCGCCATCACGGATGATAACATGAGATTCGAAAAACCAATTTTCGAGCGCCGCCCCATGAACGGAGGCCACTACGTAGGCCTCCTCATGTTTTGCAGTAAGAACGACCTCCCTTAGAATGGTATCCTCTACAGGAGACAGAATGACGGATTTGGGGGACCCATGTAAAGTTATTTGGAAAGGTTGAAAAATGATTGGATAGGTGGCCAACCAAGCTGGCGGAACAGCAATCTCGGACACCTTTACCACGATGAATGACGAGAATTAAAGTCAAAGATGTAATGCGCACAGTAGGATCGTAGACAGCCCAGCAAGTCAGAGCACTGATATGATCAGCAAGCGATCCGGTCGAGTACTGGCGTTTCGATTTTATGGATACAAGCCTGCGCGACTCGCTAGAAAAACAGAGAGCATCCCAGACAGCGCGAGAAATAAGGACGGTGTCTCCGGCCGTGGCTTCATCAACACTCTGAACTGAAAAATTGGCCTCCGCTGTCGGACGATGACGGAAGAAAAGGCTCATGTCTGGTGGTCGAGGAGATGGCTTGACCCAGTCCGGTGGTGAAAAACGGTTGTTGTAATTATGTAAGCAAACTTTGTTTGCAAGATTCTAGTTCCAGTCAGCCTTTTAATCAGACTTGAAAGCTTTACCGTCGACATGAATCGAGGCAGCGCGAGAGGATTCGGTCGTGGTGGAGGCAAGCTTGAACTTCCCCATCCAACTTTACACTCACTTACAATGCAGGTCGCGGTCGCGGTCGCGGTGGCTTCCAGCAGCGCGACATGGGTCCACCAGAGACCGTTCTAGGTACGAGTCCTCAATATCTATCTGATTCCCTTGCTCAAGCACAGCACTAGAAATCGGCTCGTTTTTACACGCTGTTGAGGATGAGATGCTCTGCGTTTCTCTTGTTTCGGACAAAGTGCCTTACTTCAATGCTCCCATCTACCTTCAAAACAAATCTGTGATCGGAAAAGTCGACGAAATACTGGGCCCGATAAATGAGGTGTATTTTTCAGTAAAAATGGGTGAAGGCATGGTGGCAACCAGTTTTAAAAAAGGGGACAAGGTCTACATTGGAAACGACAAACTCCTACCCATCGAACGATTTCTCCCTAAACCAAAGGTGACAGGTAAACATTTGCCTCCTCCTAGGTTCACAGATAGCTGATGTCCGTATTTCGATGTCCAGGAGTTCTGAGTATGTGAATATCATT
Source organism: Harrya chromipes (assembly GCA_038091155.1). Classification (NCBI taxonomy): domain Eukaryota; kingdom Fungi; phylum Basidiomycota; class Agaricomycetes; order Boletales; family Boletaceae; genus Harrya; species Harrya chromipes. Next base: position 13,982 of record JBBPNX010000036.1, read on the forward strand.
CCCATGTTTCCCGATGGCTAAGCTTATTTGCAGAACGAGGTCGTGGTGGACCCCGTGGCAATCCACGCGGCGGGAGGGGGGGCTCAGGAAGCCGCGGATTTCAAAGAGGCGGTGGTAGGGGCGGCAGCGGTGGCAGAGGTGGTGACCGCGGTGGTCGTGGCGGATTCAGGGGTGGTTATGGTGGGCGCGGTTCCAGGGGTTATCGTGGTTCATAGTCAACAATTTTTCCAACCAAATCTCGGGAACGTGTTATGTGCATTGGATGCCGACTTAGGCCCTGTTTGTTGGGTCGGAGTTCAGGGTTTCAACGCCTTTACTTCAGTAGATACCGATTGCATCGCATCGGCCCGAGCTCGTTGAGATTTGATGGACTGGAAATCAATCAAACTTTTTCTGGGGATGTCGCTCAGATAATGTAGAAAGGACACACCTGCAAGAGATTCGTCGACAAAGAAACAGCATTCAACAGAGCCTCCCACAGCTCACAATCAACTTGCCTAGCTATGGGAGAAGTTAGCGGCATCGACGATAGTGTAAGGACACACGACCTACGGTTTGCATCGGCATAAGTATCGGTGTTCTCCAGCACTTCCGCGTTTTGCAAATGATGTTGTGCCAAGTTTTCTGAGACCAAGTTTTCAAGGTCATCGGGCCCGGCGCGTCGGCGGTCCGCTATTTCTTTGTCCCACTTCAATCTTTGGTCTGACAAGGACCAAATATGCCGGTCTAAAGCTTCATCGAATGGCTCGACGTCTAGACTGATGAGCGAAGAGTACGGGGATCTAGAATAGTGACTCACTTACCGTCCTCATCGTCGAACGGATCGTCGGTAGTTCGTCCGTTTATGCGTAAATTAGGGCGAGCGATGTCAGAGAGGGTCTCAAGGAACTGGATGTACTGTGACTTAGCATGTGCAAGAACGGACAACTGCGAACTCACCTGGTGAACGTGCGGCAAGAGCGCGTCCTTGTCTCCAGATTGTCCATGGGATTCAAGTTCGGTGTCCAAACGCGCCAAGAGGACGGCAGACAAGTTGCGCTGAATTCGTCTCCAATCCTGCTCTGTTTCGATGGAGACTTTGGGAAGATCCTCTCGTGCCTCCATTGACGAGAGAGAAAAGCCTGCAGTCGTCCGACTGAAGCGCGTTGTTTGGGCGAGTAATTGGGACAAATAGAGTCTATCCTATTACTCCGTTCACCTCACAAACAGTAGGCTCAAGTCTAATGGCTTCATTATCGTTTTGGAGACCTGGCACAGTAGCACCAGGAAGCAGCTTGGACAGGTTGACCCAAGAGCAAGAAAATGTGATCCCGTCCGCACCATCAGACAACTCGCTTTCAGTTCAAGTCCAGCGTGAGCACCTCCCTATCGCAAAGTACCGTGAGCATCCGTCATGCGATTTTTTTGAGGTCCTCAATCTTACTGCTTGCAGGCGACAAGCTCCTATATTGCGTCGAACAATATCCAGTCACTATCGTAGTTGGGCAGACTGGCTCCGGGAAAACTACACGTACGTGGAGACAAATTCGTACAGTTGCGCGAGTTTAATACCCCGAAGAACTTCCCCAATATCTATTGGAAGCTGGATGGGCTGACGAAGGCAATGTGATAGCCTGTACGCAACCCCGAAGGGTTGCTGCAACTTCTGTCGCCGCTCGTGTCGCAGCTGAAGTGGGCACAATCCTCGGTGAAGAAGTGCGAGGAGATCTTATCCAGCATATGCGTACTCACAGATACTGGTGCATATTTACTAGGTTGGATATACCATTCGATTCGAAGATGTGAGCGACAAAGAGAAGACGCGCATCTGCTACATGACAGACGGGATGCTCTTTCGGGAAACGCTTCTCGATCCACTATTGTCACGCTATAGTGTTATAATGGCAAGGACACCACTGTGGGGTTGATCAGGAAGCTCTAAAACCACTTTCTGCAGATTGACGAAGCGCACGAACGGAGCCTTTATACTGATTTGTTGCTTGGGATTTTGAAGAAGTAAGGAATTTTATTCGGTTTCCTTACTACTCACTGATATGGTCCGGTAGAATAAGACGCAAACGATCTTCCCTTCGCATAATTGTTTCCTCCGCAACACTCGATGCTATGTCGTTCCACGACTACTTCTGCTCAGGGGCATCACCGCAAGAAGCCACTATCATCAGCTTAGAGGGGAGGATGTACCCAGTAGAAATTGCCTACCTTGAAGATCCAACCGCCGATTATGTCAAAATGGCTGTTGAGGTCACCTGGAAAATCAATTCACAGGTATGATTAATGCTTCATAATTCGTGTGTGGCATTAATCTGGAAGGAATGCAACACAAAAGCACGGAACTGGTGACATTCTTGTATTTTTGACAGGTCGGGAAGACATCCAACAGTTTCTGGAAGCAATAACAGAACTTATACCTACGTGCGAAATGAAGATTTTCCGATCTACTTGAAGCTGACAGTTTCCCCGCACTCAGTTTACCCCGTGGTCTCCCACAAATCGTACCTCTTGCGTTACATTCGGGCTTGAGTACAGAAGAACAACTTCGAGTGTTTAGTCGTACACATCCAAATTCCCGAAAGGTTATTGCCGCAACTAACATCGCCGAAGTGTGCCCGTTCCATTCTGAGGCTGAAGTGCGACTATTCATCTTTTCACTAGGCGAGTGTTACGATTGATGGGGTGAAATTTGTGGTGGATTGTGGGTTTGTCAAGGTAGGGCTCTGTCTCTCACGTGAAGTGTGTTTATCAGCATCGTTTAGATACGGTCTTACAACCCATCGTCATCACTCGCTTCGCTGTCTACCGTCCCTGTGTCCCTAGCATCGGCCACGCAGAGAGCTGGTCGTGCCGGCCGCACATCGCCTGGCATTTGCTATAGACTATATCCCGAGTCTTGCCTAGGGTCACTCCCAGCGACCACTCCTCCAGAGATTACCCGCACAGATATGGCGACGCCAATTTTGCAGCTCAAGTCTCTTGGAATCGATGACCTCATGAAATTTGAATGGATCTCCGTCCCACCCGCCGAAGGGATCCTTCGTTCACTGGAAAGTCTAGTTTCAGCTGGCATGATTGGAGAAGATGGTCGACTCACCGCCATGGGCCAGCGAGTCGCAGAGTGTCCCCTCGACCTTCGCGTCGCCCGTATGGTAAGTGTTGACCTCATTTGCATGGCCCATTTGAGTTATTGGCTCAGTTATTTAGTTCCAAAGAGTTTCAATGCGGGGCGGAGATTTTGACGATCGCGGCTATGATATCCGTTCAGGTGCGTAGGAAACTTCCAGTTCTCCCAATTAAATCATCGAGTTGAATGTTAGGATGTGTTTGTCATACCTGAGGGATCGTCAGGCGCACTCGCAGAACTCGAAAGGCGGAAATTTACGGCTGAAGAGGGGGTAAGTATGACATATGGTTCATCTGTTAATGTTGCTGAGTTGAGTTCATACGAAGGATCATCTAACACTTCTAAATGGTGTGTAGCATAGTCAGTGGACGCCCCAGAGGTACTTATGGATGACAGTGTACAATGCTTTCACAAGATATGGGCGCGCATCATCCTGGTGCAAGAGTCATGCGCTAAACTTTCGGGCCATGTCCAGAGCAGTGTCCATTCGTTCGCAACTCAGCAAATACATGACGCGCTTTGATCTACCAACGAAGAGTTGTGAAGGAGATGCTAAACGGCTGCGGCAGTGCCTCGTAAGTGGATACTGGCGAAATGCGGCGCGGTGGATGGCGGATGGAACATATCGCTCGGTTCAAAAAGACCAGGTAGGTTGATTTCTTGTTGTCTGTCACGGGTTTTTATTGTTCTGCAGATCCTACATGTTCATCCGACATCTGTACTATTTACCCGAAAGCCCCGTACTGGGTGGGTGGTTTTTCACGAGCTAGAGGAGACTAAACAGCCTCAGTAAGATATTTCGTTGTGTGGGTGGTGGTAGCCTTACTGATATGACACGCAGAATTAAACTGATCACCGAAATTGAGCCTGACTGGTAAGGCACAGTTTAAACACCGTTTCGACCTGGCAACCTGACTTGAAATTTGCAGGCTGCTTGAATACGGGCACAAGTACCACAATAAGCATGCCCAAGGGTAACCTGAAGCCACTGTGCTACACTAAGACCTTGTGATACTCCTATCGTCCCATAAATGCTGTTTCCGTAATGGTCGTGTGAACTTGCCAAATAAACAATAATTGTTTGCCACTTGTCATCGTTTGACTAGCAAACTCATTCCGATGGGGGCCGGCCAGTCTAAACCTGACACTACGAACCCAAAGGTGTTCCGCCCAGAGACGTCCATAGAGGTGTGTTGTTCACTTACGTTGCCGTTAGAGCAGACTCACATGGACAGGTTTCGCCGGATGTGGTCAACAATCTCTCCGCTCGCCTCGCATCGGAGGAGACAATGCCCGAGCGACAATTTGCAATAGATTCTCACATACGGGAAAGAATACAACGCGAGTTAACAGCTCTCCGTGCTGAGGAAGAGACGGTCCAACAGGAAATCCATCATGCCTTGGAGAAGGAGAACCTGGATCGGGAGATGAGCATGGTCGAAGACGGCAATACTCGTGGTGGCGTGAAGACGAGTGTCGCTCTTATCGGTGACTTGGAAGAAATCCGGGAGAAGGTTGACAGATTTCAAACACGGCGCCAACTGGGTGATTATCCTTGTGTCAAAGAAACGGGCGAGGCAATTGCGTCATGCTACAGGTCTGTGTGATACGCTCTTCATTGGCCAAGGTTTGTTTGGACTCAGAACGCGTAGGATGAATGTAACGACACCTCTGGAATGCTGGAGGGAGGTAGCACGTTTCAAAACGGCCGTGGCAGATGCTGAAACTGTAAGGGGACCCTCGAATCTTTCACTTCAGAGTTTGACATAATTTGCAGCGCTATCTAGCGGCGTTGCGCTGATACGCTTCTGAGAGGCGTTCTTGGATTCTTTACCACTTGGCAGTAGATATCTCTGAATTTTCCTCCTTTAGGGTAAAGTGTACCATAGAAAGTCGTATGAAATCGCACAGTGAAAAGCACCGGCGAGCTGTCAGGGTGGGATGCGAATTCGCCGGTCCTCGGCGACTCAAGATAGATCCGAAGCGCTGTCGAAAAGGGTAAATGGAGTGATTGCGCCGAAACGACTGCGCATGTGGGCATTGTCACGAGGATGTACTGCCCTCACGAACACAGTCAATGTTGTTCACACATGCCGTTCTTTTTGTGAAGAACCTTGCTAAATTAATTTCACAAGGTACATACAACAGCGCATCGCCTTCTCGGATTTGGGAGTGAGCGGTTTAAAGTCGGACAATCAAGTGATTGCCGAGCTCGGCAACCTATGTTCGTTTTACCGCCCGGCTTTATTTGCAAACAAATCCCACTACGCTACATCTCATCCCCATTCCTCCATCGATATCCAACGTCGCTTTGTTGCTCTGCTCTCTCGCATCCGTGTTGTGTTTTCCTTCTCGCAGCTTTATTCGTATCTGGCCTCCTAATCACTTCTCACGTTGTCTTTGCCTCATTTTCATTTTAACCCTTAATTAACCGACCTTCTCCGGTCGATAAACTGACGCCGAGTCACCGTAACGTTGATAACCGTGCCCTCCAGTGCTTTCGGGCCAAGACATAATGCAGGCTTCCGCAGAGAATGCTGAAATACCGTCCTCAAAATTGGCGTACGTTGTTAAAACATCATGGCCCCCCGTCTACTTACTTACATCCCGCACAGCTCCAAATCACCCGTCATCAGAAACCCTAGAGCCTGTACTGTATGCCGCGCTGCCAAAGTACGTTCTCTCAGTACCATTCGTATTCGCTAGTTCACTCCAAGTCAGATGAAGTGTGTTGGGGCCGAGGATGGCCAGAAGGCGTGCCAACGGTGTAAGAGGACCAACGTTGAGTATGTAGCAGACAATGTGATCTCTACGACCGGTTATTACAGCTTGCACCTTCCTAGATGCGTTTTCGAGAAACATCGCCGCGGTCGTAAACCTGGGTCAAAGTATGCTGCCCTAGATGGTTTGATCCTTCTACTAAAATGTCTCCTTCCCAGATTATCAGAGGCATCGAAGATGCTCCGACGTCTAGAGAAAGGGTTAAACACTGCAAAGCTTAAGCAGGCAAATGAGACATCCATGTCCTCTGTTTTTCCCGCCGTCGACGCCCAATCTGGCCAAGTAGAGTCTCAATTTGGTACCATGATCAGACCCTTGGATCATTACAGCGCGTCAAGTAATGACTTCAACTCACTTTTCTGCTCGAGACTAACTTTTGTGCACGCTACGTCAGCTCCGGGAAATCGACCATCAGATGGCGATGACGAAGACGACCGTGGGGATGAAAAGTTCCCTGCTAAGCTTATCTGCAGAGAAAGCTCCTTTTTCCAAACCATTCTCAACCCAGAACACAAGTCACCATTTCCTACTGTCACACAGATGCCTCGCAGTGATCTGGACAACCCTCAGCTATCAAGACCCGCCTCTCTCCCTGCCGGATTTCAAGATCCTATCACAGCTGGCCTTGTATCGGAAGACAAAGCCAAGATGCTCTTCGATGCCCTCTTCTTACGTCTCAACCCGTTTATTAATCTATTCGATCCACAACTGCACTCGGTCAATTATGTGCGCTCAAAATGTCCCCTCTTGTTCACCACGCTCGTTGCTGCTGGTTGCAAATTCTTTGAGCCAAGTTTGTACAAGGAGTGTCATCACCTCGCACACGAATTGGCTGTACGCGCGTTTTCTGAGGCGTGGAAGCGAATTGAGGTAATCCAAGCATTTGCGTGCCTAACGTATTGGAAGGAGCAAGATGATAATGTACGTGATAATCTTCGGCCGCATTCAAACCTTCTGTCTGACATGCACCTAGCGTACATGGATGTACATTGGCTACGTGCGTGCGAAAAGTTCCCGGGATATCTGCACTCACTGACATAGTCAATAGGCGTGCCGGATGGCTGTAGAACTCGGTTTAAACCGTTTTGTGGCAAAGTCGCCTCCAAACGAAACGGAATTCCAGCTACTTGAGCGAAGGAACCGCGAGAGGACTTATCTTGTACTGTTTGTTCACGATCGGAGCCTCAGCATGCAAACGGGGCGCCACTGGATGCTTCCTGAGGTAGCTAACGTAAACTTGGATAACCAGTCATTGTTTAATGCTTGGATGCAGGACGACTTTATTAGGCATGCAGACACTTGGCATGAACGGGGTGGATCTGTCATACGATGTGAAGACGTGATTGTGGCTGCATTCATTCAATTGCGGAGAATTGCGGTGGGTGCGTTCTGCTGGCCCATTTGGTGACTAATACATTATTACAGGCAGAGACCACTGATATGCTACACACTAACCGAAGTCTTGTTGACGGTGGTTGTGGTCAAGTCAACATTGACATGGCACTGAAAAATGCAAATGCCAAGTTATCGCAGTGGACGACAAAGTGGGAGCATGAGATGCGAAGAGGTGAGAGACAACATTTTACGCATTCATCTTTCTGATCCATTCAGCAGCGAATGGCGAATTGTTTCATTTCACATTCCTCAACTTTTTCCGCTTATATTCCAGCCTCTTCCTGAACAGTTTCGGTGTACAAGCTGATATCCCTCCGGTGAGCAGCTCTCTTGATGCCCTTTTGATCCAATCATGATGTCAATTTCAGGAGAATCAGACGAATAGTCACCTGCGTGCACTATCGGCATGCTTTGAGAATGGCCTCAGCGTTCTTCAAATTGCCTCGAAGGAATTTCGAGACCTTGGTGTACTGGTACGTACAAATATCCGTACGCATTCACCTATCTCACCCTTCAACTTCTCAGAGATATGGCCAAGAAACGACCACAGTGATGACCGCATACTCTGCAATATACCTTCTCAAGGTGCGTTCTCTCAAATTCAGCAAAACCATTGCTCACGGTGCGTTAGCTACTACGTAGCTCGGATGCGAATCAAGGCTTACAGTCAGAGTTGCCCGAGGGCGCAGCACGTGAAATTCACGCAAGCATAATGAGGACGGCCGAAGCCTATGGTGAAGCCGCACATCTTTCGCCTACTTCATCAGTGGCTGCTTTCCATGCTCGCTTTTTGTGGCATCTCGTCCATATGCATCGTACGCGTCCGAGTGTTACCAAGGATCGAACTCCCCACGATACTTCTCTCGACCTTTCTATTCAGAGTATGTTTCCCCTTCATTTGGTCTAAGCTAGTATCATTGACAATTGCCAGGGGAACAAGTGTCGCCGACACAGACGACACCTCCCCCACTGGAAGGCACTCGGAATTTGACATCTCATCACGTCAATTATTCCTCAAGTCCCCAGGATGGTTATCCGACGAATGAAAACGGGGTTATTTATGGTCTCGCTCCGCGGAATGGACCTGTTTCTTATCCACCTCAGATGGGTCCATTGTTCAACGGTTATACGCCAGCGGATCACCACTATTATCGCGCTATGTTGTTTGATCTTGGACTCGATGGAGAGGAACCTCATGTACTGTCCACGAGTGATGGTTCGCGCACTGCCACATACGGTGAAAACTTGACCACCCATTATGTTCAATACCCCTACGGTCCCACACACCCACTTGGTCAGGCCAGCTTTGTCGGAAGCTGACTTGGCTGTGATCGCTTCACTTACCACATTCCCGTAGAATTTCATGCAATTTGCTTACGCCATGTTATGAGCAGCTAGTTGTGACAGTGTACTTGTATTTCGTCTGTCTCGTTCTGTTACTCGTCACCAATAGAGAACACTACGACCTGTCTACCAAAAGCAATAGCAAGTAAGGGTTGACCACGTAATGCCATGAAATCGAAATCTCGGATGCGATGCGGGCGGGGAGCTACGTTAATGATGCTAGGCTGTGCGTGTACATAGCCAATATTATGGACATGCAGAACTGCCCCCCTTTTGACGGAATGACTGGCAATTGCAAAATAATCCGGGTTCGTCGGACACCATCTGTCCCACGATGGTAAACGATCGACGGCCTTGCATATATGGAGGGAACGTACCGAAAAACATGACCTCCATCCTGGAAACTGATCCCAGTGTGTATGGGCTTACCGCCCCTTAGTTTCGACAAGTCCCAGATAGCAAAACGAGACTCATAGCTTGCCCCCACACTGTAGGCACTAAGTTACATCACAATGAAGGATTTCAAGAGCCATGCACATACATGTCAGGGTTATCACGACGCCATGCAGCAAAGCCCATATTCTGGGATGAGTTTCCAAGAAGTGAATCTCTCAGAGCGTGTGGCTCAACGAGCTCAACCAATGTGGAGTGTCTCCAACTTCCTTGTTCAGTCGAAACAGGATCGGTACGCCAATCCGTTAGGAAGATGGAACCGCGGCAATCAGAGACAAGAAATTCCTTGCTACTTCCTGGATGTGAGTTGACTGTTATGAGAGGGTGCGGGAAAGCGATAACATAGGCAGTGGGTTGGGGTCGGGAATTGGGCGGTGAGGAAGCGTTCTGACCGGAAGTTTCTGGAGAAGGAACTGCAGAAGATATGTTGAGCGTCGGTTGCAGATCCCACACCATGAGCATCTTGTCATCTACAGGCGATGAGCGAGTGATCCGTGGAATCTCCAAGTTACTCACCGGACACAGACGCGACGTAGCGTGCGTTATCTTGGTCATGACCGCCACAGAAGCACATGTCGGTCACTTTTCCATGGTGCCCGCTCAATCCCCCGCCAAAAGGAAATATGTACTCGCCAGACGAGGCTGATTTTGTCAATAGGTGCAGGCCGAAGTCTATACCAGCTGCCGCAATCCTGAAAGAAATGCATCAGCTTTCCACCTGCGCTATAAATGCAGTATTGGGACGTACTCAATGAGCCAACTATCGCTACTGCTAGGAGATAATGTGCGGGGCGACCAGGCCAACGCAGTCACCCTAGTTCCGATGTGAAATGAAGCCACCCGCTTGGCAGATGTCGTGCTCTGACATATTGAAGTTGAGTGAGGGAGGCGCAGTAGGGACAAAGGAATTCGCCTGACGATTTGGTAGACTTCGACAGAATGCTCACCTCCAAAGGCTAATAGGTCTTGACCGTCCTCATGGTAGCACGACCGCACGACGTACACATCTGAGCCATGGTTTATCTTGATGACACTTTCATCCATGACTGTCGCTTCAATGTTGAAAAAATACGGCACGTGAAACTACCAATGTCATAAGCGGAAATCGGAGCAACGCGGGCAACACTTACTGTAAAAGTCGTCTTGCATGCACCCTCCAGCTGTTCGCCGAGGTCCGAATCCGTTTCTCTTCCTTGGTATCTTCCTCGTCTCTGCTGGTTCATTTTACTTCGTCGTGAAACGCAGGGAAACAACATACCCAGCATCAAAGCAACCCTTGCAGCACGCCCACCCGCTCGTGCCACCTCGACAACACAATCGCCAGGAGACACATTAGAATACGCCACTTCTGATATCAGCACACATGGCATCGGCAGTCGATAGTGTCGTACAGCCTGTATTTGACTCGCAGAAAGTCACCGTAGTCTACGTTCTCGGAGGACCCGGTGCAGGTAGGTTCCTGTGCCGCTTGAACCCTCCGCGATCTGACATCCACGTAGGGAAAGGAACCCAGTGTGGCAGACTCGTAGAAAGCTTCGATTTCAGTCATCTCTCAGGCAAGTCCTCTCGTACGTGACCTGTACCCGCGCTGATCTGGCGAGTAGCCGGCGATCTCTTGCGTGCCGAACAAAACAGGGAGGGCTCTCAGTACGGAGATATGATCCGAACCTACATCCGTGAAGGTAACATCGTTCCGCAAGAGGTCACCATCAAGCTTCTCGAGATCGCCATGACCAAAGAGCTAAAGACACGGTCGGGTCCCGGATGGACAGATGGCAAAGGTCGTTTCCTCATCGACGGCTTCCCGCGTAAGATGGATCAAGCTTTGACGTTCGGCGCAACGGTATATCAGGCTGTCGCGTTTAGCTTTATTGACTATTGACTTGGCCTGTGAAGGTTTGCTCTCCCTCCCTAGTCTTGGTCTTTGAGGCCGACGAGGAGGTGATGATACGGCGTATTTTAGAACGGGGGAAAACTAGCGGGCGCGAGGATGACAACATTGAGAGCCTCAAGAAACGCTTCCGTAAGTGTCTCTCTATGATGAGGAACAATTGACTGAGCATTTGGATCTAGGAACTCACAATGAGCTTGTTGAACCCGTTATCCAGTACTTCGAAAAACAAGACAAGGTTGTCAAGGTATGAATTCAAGTCTACCGCAGGCGGCTTTCTTACCATCATTTGCAGATCAACAGTAATCAATCCATCGAGCAGTGCCATGAGGAAGGTAGCGAGGCCGTCCGCAAGGTGTTGACTTGACCCCGACCCTCGATATACCCTGCAATTCCTCCAGTCATATCATACATGTGATACAATAAAGCAACATTATGCGTGGACACAGAAATTTCTCGGGGATGCATTTGTTCCTGTTGCAGCCCGACAAGTAGCTCGCCCCCCCATCTCTATTTCAAAGATAGCTCCGTCTGCGCACAGTGAATGCGCGTCTTCGTCGTTCTCGTCCTTGAGGGACATTAGCCACTTAAGTCGCACAAAAAGAGAAGTTAGCGTACAGGTATCCATTCCCAACCCCCACACCTGAAATATTCAACAACCGTATGACCAAGACCACTTTCTGTGATATCCCCATTTTCCGAATAACGCAGATTTATATGGTTTCCATCTTGATATGCCGTGGTGAGGACTGCATAGGTTTTACTCGCGAATTTCTCTCTTGCTTGGAGGGTATCCTGCGTGAAAGTGGGATCGCGCTGAGGACGAAGTATAATTACATCCATGGAGGTATCCGTAGGGGGACTCTTTGATATCATTGGGCTGATGCAGAACTCGGGCTCCAATCGGTCTACATTCACAGTAGATAAGAAATAGGCAAATGGGCCGTGCACATCTAGCGCCGAATCGCCCTTATTGGAGCCAAAAGGGACAAAGTCACCCTTTTCCGGATCATAGATATAGATAGCACCAGACGATGCAACGGGCGAGAGTTTGACACGAGCAGTATACCACTTGGTGATATTCTGTTGCGCTGCGACTTTGAATCGTTCGATGCCGGGTATTTCCTTGCGGAACCGCTCCGAATCCCTAAGGATGGCTGCGTGCAAGGCTGTGGAGGTGACAACGGTCGACGCTATAGGTTTGGAATCGTCCTGATTAGGGTGTGAACCGAGAGGTCCCAGGAGTGAAGTGAGCGATAGAGTAAGCGGTCTTGGTGTGGAGGCTCTGAGGAATGCCTCCAAAGACTGCAATCTGTACGCGACTGGGTCTTGGGACGGAGTAGGCTTGAACAAAGATGCAAAAAGCGCGTTCGCTGTTCCGCATGGGACAAGGGCGAAGCTGATGGAATAGGACTGCCCCCCATCGTGTATCCCTGTGTCGGCTGCAAAGGCGAGATGGTTCACGATTTCGTGAAGTGTACCATCCCCAGAGCCCAATACAACCGTGATGTCTCCCTTGTGTTTATTGAGGCAACTAAGGACCGCGATCCCTGCATGACCTGGTGAGCGGGTGCGGATGATCTCGGTGGGAATCCGGCCGGCAGAGTGGAGGCGGGGAATGACATGAGCATGGATGAACTGCTCTGCGGTGGAGTCGCCACAGACGGGATTGTAGGCGACGATAAGCGACATGGCTGGCTACACTTTGGCTTCAGTAGATCACATTGAAACACTGGTCAGGCTCACCTTGATCGTGACACCGTTCTGGTGGTATGCCTAATGAGCGCTAGTGGGAAGTGCCGAATAACTTCTATATCTGATCCATATCTACCTCACATGCTCCTTTTGCTTCGTCGCGCATCACCAGCAATCAGATCATCATCTTGGTGGTATCGAACAATGTCCTCCGTTCCTCCAGAGTTCAAGCAATTCAAACTGGCTCTCATCCAGCTAGGTAGCTCCCCTCATGTCGCAGAAAACCCCACCGAGAAGGACATCAAACTTGCGAACCTAAAGCATGCTAGAGAAATGATTGATCGGGCAGCGAAGAACCCTAACGGGAAGCCAGACATGGTGGTCTTACCCGTAAGATGCGTCCTCCTGTTCCACCACCCTCACATCGTACCGCTTCCAGGAATGCTTCAACTCGCCCTATGGACATGTGCACTTCCCGGTGTATGCCGAAACGATAGGGTTCATGCCCGGGAAAGAATATGATACCGCGAAAACTCAGAGTCGGAGTGTCAGAGCACTCTCAGAAGCTGCATCGGAGAACCGGATTTGGCTCATTGGAGGTGCACCATCCACATTGCACAATGTGACCAGTCGATTTAATGACGAATCAGGTTCGATACCCGAAAGGGACGAAACCGACGGCAAGATTTACAATACCTGCATCGTATTTTCGCCCGAAGGCATGGCATGATTCGACGTTGTACTTTTGTTTGAGTTGTTTATACCTTCTCCAGGCAAACTTGTAACGACACATCGCAAAGTCCACCTATTTGACATCGATATACCTGGCAAGATCAAGTTCAAGGTGTGTGTTGTGCTCTCCGACTGGCACCACGCACTCAATTACGCAGGAAAGTGAAACGTTGACGGGCGGCTCTTCGACGACGTTCTTTGATACAGGTAGGGATACATAAACTCGAGCAACATGGTTATGACAGATAGCGCGGAATAGATTTCGCGCGCGTTGGTCTCGGAATTTGCTATGATGTACGCTTCCCCGAGCTTGCTATGATCGCCGCACGGAAAGGTCAGGGTTGTGAGCACCAATAATTAATGATACCTTCAACACCGTTCAACAGGGTGTCACGTCCTCATTTATCCTGGGGCATTTAATACGACAACGGGACCCCTTCACTGGGAACTGCTCCAACGAGCTCGGTAGGTCACCGTAGGCTTGGCGTGGATCGATTCGGGCTGACGCAAGGTTCTATGCAGAGCTGTTGACAATCAAGTCTTCTTTTCGATGTGTAGTCCTGCACGGGATCCAAAAGCACCCTACCAAGCAGTGTGTGACTTTCGGGATTGTGATCCTAGACACTGACGGATCTATTCAACAGTACGGTCACACTATGTTAGTCGATCCATAGTAAGTGATCCTCATCCTTCGAGAACAGACGTAATAGTTGATGTGAAATAGTGGGAAAGTCCTTGGACAGGCTGACGAGCATGAGGATATCCTACACTTCGAGATTGGTGAGTTTTCCCGATACCAGATCATAAGACACACGTTCGACATTCTCTTCAAGATCCCGAAGTGTACCATTCCGCGAGAGCGGGGATTCCCGTCACCATACAACGGCGATTCGATGTTTATTCAGACATTAGTAGAGGTCCTGAGATCGCATAGAGAAGTACACGTCGATATCTACCACAACGTAGCCGTATGGTACCGCAGCCCACGACTTATGACCATTACCAAAAGCGGATGTTCAGAAGATTCCAGCGTGTTCCACAAATTTCTACGACATACAGCATTCTGGCCTAAAGAGCCCACCATCGCTCGTTACTTTCTTCATTCCGTTCCGAGTCCATCCTCGCTACCATGGTCAGAGAAACGTCAGTTGGTTCTCTTTCGCTGTTTCCGTCAGCTGACTCCTCTTCACCTACAGAAAATATTACGATCTGCTCGAGGTAGCTCCCGACGCCTCCGAAAACGACCTGAAAAAGGCCTACAGAAAGAAGTTAGTCGTGTGTTCTCATTACCCTCCTTGTCCTCACGTTTCTCCAGAGCGTTGCGACTTCATCCGGACAAAGGCGGTGACCCCGAGTTATTCAAAGAAGTGACGCATGCGTATGTCCATTTTTTGCGCCACGTCACTCCGCCAGCTGAAGCATGCGCATCAGCTACGAGGTCCTGGCAGATCCCGAGAAACGGAGTTTGTACGATGCTCGGGGAGAAGATGGTCTCTCAGAACAGGGGGGAATGGGTGGCATGGATCCCCAGGTTAGTCACATCTCTCTTCCACGACACTCCTCGAGCCTATCTGCATTTGTATACTAGGATCTCTTCAGTCAACTCTTCGGTGGGGGTGGCTTCTTCGGTGGTGGTGGTGGTCGCTCGCAAGGCATCCGCAAGACTAAAGATCTTGTCCATCGAGTCCAGGCGTCGCTCGAGGACCTCTACAAGGGCAAGACCACTAAGCTCGCTCTCACGCGGAACGCTCTTTGTTCGAAGTGCAACGGCAAGGGTGGCAAAGAAGGTGCCGTCAAAACGTGTACCTCCTGCAGTGGTCGTGGTGTCAAAATCACCTTGCGCCAAATGGGTCCCATGATCCAACAAATACAATCTCCTTGTGATGAGTGCAACGCGACGGGAGAGGTAATCAATCCCAAGGATCGCTGCACGAACTGCAAGGGCAAGAAGGTCCTACCGGAGAAGAAGATTCTGGAGGTCCACATAGACAAGGGCATGAAAGGTGGTCAGACCATCACCTTCGCAGGCGAAAGCGATCAGTCGCCAAATGCTCAGTCCGGAGACGTCGTAATCCTGATAGAAGAGAAACCCCATGATAGGTTCAAGCGCCAGGATAACAATCTCGTAATCGAACTTGAGGTCGACCTTCTCACCGCACTTGCCGGTGGTGAGGTTGCGATCAAACATCTTGATGATCGGGCACTACTCATTCGATTCTTACCTGGGGAAGTCGTTAAAAATGGTGCGTTGTGTTAATTCAACCTTGCTCCTCCCCCTATTGACATCATTCTATCAGACTGCATCAAGGTCGTCCGTTCACAAGGGATGCCATCTCAACGGCACCACGAACCCGGCGACCTTTACGTCAGATTCACTGTAAAATTCCCCGATACCATCGATCCTTCCAAAGTTCCTTTACTTGAACAGGCCCTCGCACCTCGCATTCCTCCGCAGAGCTTCCCCAAGAACATCCACGTGGAAGAAGTGGATCTCGAGGAACCCGATGCACGATCTAGAGTCAATGCCATGGCAGATGATGCGATGGATGAGGACCATGACGGGGAACCTCGGGTGCAATGCGCAAATCAGTAGTTGGTTTGGGTTGACCAGACAATTGTCATTCGATGTTTGTTGTCACCAGTACCCGCCCATTCGTATCTTCATAGATCCACATTCTTACATCATCGTAATTAATCTGCATCAGGGGATTTCCTGCACTACTGTTTAGAGAATCGATATGTATTATCATGCCATTGTATCCCAGCGAACCTAAGAACAAGTTGAGGTGAGGAACGCCACCGGGTGTGGCACGCATCTTACCTCTGGGTTTAGCTTGAAGGTTTCGTAGGCTTTGCGGTCGAAGAAGCTGACCTCGGTCTCGTTCTCTGAATTTGCAAAGTGAGTGATGGTCAATGAGTAGACCTTCGACGCTTACCGAGACCAACATCTGCTAGGATCTTCGTGTCATCTTGCAGGACCCATTCGTCGTGATCCAGATTGATGATCAGGTTCGAAGTCTGGTCAAAGCACGTGGACGAGCAGCCTGCCATGACCAAGCGACCTTCGTACCTTTGCGCTATGCGCCCTTGTATACAGCTTGAGAGTATCTAGATAAACACTAAACGATGAGGACATGCCATGACCGAGAGTGGGGTACCAACCCAGAACAGTATTGCGGTAGGGCCGCCACCCTGGTCCAGTCTGGATCGCTGAGTTGGAGATGAGTTCGGAGGATGTATGGATCCAAGGATATGTCCGCAACATACTTTTGCGAACGATATCTTTCAGGTCGCCAACGGCTGTGGTTTCGAGGTTGAGCTTGTGCAGGATGAGGCTGCGCTCTGTACGGTATTCGAAAGACTTGATCACACGGACGGTTATCGTGGCCTCTGTTCGTGGGACTGCTTCGTTGGTTAGCGTGTGTGATATTTCTTTGGCCATTCAGACTCGGAGCATCCGTGGTGTTTTGAGAAAGTGGTTCGAATTCGGATGGGTCACGGTTGGCCACTTACAGTGCTTGTAACTCGAACTTGGAGTATACTATAGTGTCTCCGGCGATTCGGGCCGCCTGCCAGCCGCTTCACGCTCAGGGTCGACTCCTCACGTAGCATGAGAGACGATTCGGAGCTGGAATCTTGCATTACAGGCATAGAGAATGGCGATAGAGCATACAACGATACAGTGCATAAACTATATGATCATAATAGGATAAACATGAACTCTTGAAATGAAGCTACTCCTGGATTCCCCCCAATGCGCCCTGACCATGTCCCTGATAATGTGCCGTCAGCGCCCTTGCTGTCCGAGCATTTGTCGTCGGCTGCATCACGGATGGCATCGAATAGGCGCGTCCCAGTGGCGGCAACTGGGTAGGGCAATTCAGATTAGCGCTCAGCATAGCGTGCACACTCTCCCTGAGCGAAACCGGCTGAGGGGCCTGGCAAGTATCATTGGTATTGTGCGAAGACGTCTTCGGCGAGGGGGTAGGGACAAATGAGGGGGCTGCGCTCGGTCCTGCGCCATTGCCAAATCCACGAAAACCCCTGTGCTGAACCGGCCGAGGGGCCAGGCGAGTATCGTGGATATCGTGCAAAGATGCCCTCGGCGTGGGGAGATACGAAGCAGCGGGCACGGGTGATGGCGGCAAGGGCCCGTAAGTGTCCTCTTCTGCCCATGTTTCCATGAAGAAGCACCTCGAGAAATCTTCGGCGAACGCTTTCTCGGCCCGGCGAGAGAGACCGTCTACCTCACCTGCGTCAAATTCAAACGTGAGAAAACTGATTCACAGTGGATGATCGTCGAAAGACTTACACCTGAGTTCGGGTCGCAAGGTGCCATTATCGCGAGCCTTGTTGCAGACAACGGTGAGGTCGCAACTGGTACGTCGGTGTACCGTACGTTCCTCTCTCGTCAACTCGGAGTTGCTGATTGCATTTTCATGCATTGTACACGCAAGCTGCAAGTACAATTATCAGATTCGACTTCTCCATGACGTCATTGGATGCGTACTTGGAGGATCTGTACAAGCTGCAGTGCGATGAGCAAACGAACCAAACTAGTCAGATGTGACCGCACTTACGGTATCCTGTTCCGTCTCTCGCATGGGGATGGCGAGATCAAGAAATTGTTCGAGCCGCTCGCAAGCCTCCTTGAACTTGACACCGTCCGGTTCCGCGTGCTGCGCCCCAAAGGCTGCACGGGCTTCACCCAAAGCTGCACAGACCTGCTGTCGACGCTGGGAACCCCCCATGTGGTTACTTTGTTGGGAGAGTAATGCATTGGACATGTCGTTGGAAAGATAGCTGGGAGTGATGTTGATGTTGGTAGGTCTGTCGACCAGAAGACCTGACATTTATACTTGTTCCAAGTGGACCATTGTGGACGGTAGCTTGTGGAGAGAGACAAAGCAGCGTGCACGCTTTGACTGTAGCGGAGTCAGAAGACTGTAAGTGTGGTCCAACTTGAAGCGGAAAGAAAAAATTTGACATTGGCATAATTACTCATTTGGTGATCCACGTTGAAGAATGAGACCTCATCGGAACCGTCCCTGCACTTCTGCGCTTCAGTTCACGTGGTGGAGAGACTGAAACAATCAAAGGTGGTATTGTGGTGGTGAAGAACAATGCACAATAGAGACAAAGCAAGCCGGCCTGTGACTTGGGCTTCGATGCCCTTCGATACCACTGACACTCACCGGCCCTTTGCCAAATGCGCCTCGTATTGTTTCTGCGTCGACGTTTTCTTCGAGGAAGGTCCACTAGTAGTGAACTTGTTGAAGTGACAGCCGCATGTATGTCTTACCTGCGAGACCGCGTGCATTTGCGCGATCTGCTCCTTCAACATCTCGTTGACTACGGGCACGATCAACGGGATTCGCTGCGAGCACTGTCCACCTACTCAGTCTGTGTCTGGCGAACGTGTTCTTCCCTTCAAACGCCTACGGGTGATGCCTCAGTTGACGATCGATACGCAACCTTAAAATTGGGACGCACTCTCGCAGCCACAACCACTTGATTGGTCTTCGATCTCCAGATGGGACACTGGAAATGCGTCGCGAATATCTTTTTCCAACTCTGCAACTTGTATGGGCATTTCTTGATCGTATCTGATAAAGTCTGTCGCGTGAGCCATTCTAGTCCGCTAAGTCAGTAAGTGCAGTCAATAGATTAAATGCATTGTCGGCAAAACCGTCATTGAGTGACTCTCGAACTCTACCCCTCAATCTATGTATATTTCGACATTTCTGGTTCAAATCATTCAGTAGCTTTGGCAGTTTCGGAAGACAAAGGGCGTTCTGTTCACGGACCGCTATGTTCGTCACAGTCTCTTCTGAATCCACCGACATTTCTCCTTCATCTCAACGCTGTTAGTATTCTCACCCTTCGATAGGCTAGATCTTCATAGTACACCATGTCCGGAGTGTTTCTGGATGCATCCGTTACCGAGCTTGTAGGAAAGCTCAACTTTGGAGTGGCTTGTAAATGTACATGTAGTGTTTCAAGTTGCCAGTATACTTTCACTGCCAAATTTGTGATCACCGACTCATGCCAACACTAAGCGGTAGTAAGTGAGTGATCTTCTTCATCCATGAATACATCCGATGGCTCAGCAGATCAACGAGTCGAAACATCGCATCACGTTCAAAAAGACCCTAGGAAACTCACGAACCTGAACGAAATCCTGTCATGTCTGTCCTGGTACCAGTCCGAGGAAGCAACCCTCTCCAATTCCCTCGCCGAATTGCTTTCCGATCGCGCCTCCATAGCAGATTCACTTCGCCGACTGGAGGCTCTCGTCCCTCATCTGAGCGACCTATGTCTTGAATCGTCGCACCTCAAGGACAAAGTTGCCTCCACAGCGAAAACAGCGGACCGCGTCGGTGGGCGGGTGAGGACTCTTGACCAGGAGATGAGTAGGGTCTCACAGGCGGCCGAACGAGTAGGTCAGGTCATGGAACTCAAGGTAATTCAATACACGCGGTCTTTAAACAGCTTTCCTGGCTTACACCCTTGAAGTCCTCCCTTTTCCAATTGCAGTCATGCATCGAACACCAGGATTGGGAGTCGGCAACGAGACATTGTGCTCGTGCCATGTCGTTGCCCTTTGAAGTCATCTCTGGCGCCTTCGCTGAAACATCTGTGGTACGTTCTCTTCGCAACCTCAGGCTTACGGGGCTGACGGCCGCCTAGCCGACTGCAGAAAACCACCTTCCACCTGCGCAAGCACTTCAGGCTGCAAGGGAACAGCTTCTCTCAATTTTCCTCAAACGATTTGCACAGGCAGCACGGTCCCGCGATGCGGCTGCGACAAGCCGTTATTTCAAACTGTTTCCTGCGATCGGTTGGGAAGCGGAAGGTCTCGAGGCTTATGCGTCGTTTGTTGTTGACTTGGTGCGGGTGCGGGTGCCTACCTCTGCCAAAAGTAGGACTATGTGCTATTTGTCTACCATGTGCTGAGCGCGACTATCAACAGAATCATCGCCATTATACTACGTTACTGTTCTGACTGCTCTTTTCGAAGGCGTAGCCATGATTATCGACCAGCATCAACCCGTTGTGGAGAAGTATTATGGTGCAGGGAATATGCGAAGTGTCATCAAGAGGTTATTGGAGGAGTGTGACCGAGTGGTTCGAAGCACCCTTGAAGCCTGGAAGGAGGATCGATCGATTAAGAGAAAGGTGAAAAGCGTCTCTGTTCTATATCGTGTGACTGAGCTCAGTTTGTCTTAGTTGTCGGACGTCTCAAATTCGATGGCAACTGTATCTGCACTGCGCAAGCAATTTTCTACCACTGCAGACTCCGACGAAGTTGATGCCCGTGAGGTGGACAAGACACTGTCCGAGATCGCCGGAATGAGTGGCCGATGGAATTTATTTCGAAAGTTCCTCGTCGAACAATTACAGGTATCTAACACATTAAACGCGTTCACGCGGCATTTCCTCACAATAACAACCTAGGAAGAGGATACTGTGGACGGAGAGGTTCACTCCAATGACTTGAACCTACAGCCTACTTCCGAGTCTTTCAAACCTCACCTTTCGCCTCGGTCAATCATCGATTCTGTTACTCTACTGGACGGGACGTCCTCTCAAAAAGAGTTTGAAGACTTGTTGAGTACCTATTACATTCCTATGGAGATCTGGTATATCCGCACGATCATCGACAAGGTCTGTCTAAATGCTCTGAGTTCCGAAACACCATACAATTGATGGTCACAGGCTCAACACCTTTCTAGCCCTGACTTATCTCAAACGCCCGCGACCACCACCACCCCAGATGACGTTTTCTATATCCTGAAGACTGTATATGCGCGTCTATTGTCGACGGGCTCTCTCGCGGCTTTGGAACGGACTACTGACCTTCTTAGGGACGTATTAGATCACGACTTTGCTGGCGGTATTAAGAAGAAACTGGATGATGTTTACCGGATCGGTTCAGGCACTCGATCCGAGAAGTCTGAGAAAGAAAGTCGGACGGCCTTTCTTGTGCGTTTGCTCATCTTTTTTAAAGATCGTCTGCTTAATTCACGCTTGAAAGGTACTTCTGAACGACCTCGATGTATCATCTTCGCATATGGAAAGACTTGTAAAGGACCTCCTTTCCCAGCCTGCCATCACACAGTTATTCCTCGATCCTGAGCAACCACGGATAAGAACAGTCGTATCGAGCTTGCTTGCTTCCACCACCAGATTCAAGGCAACCTTAAAAGTGACACTTCCACACGGCCTTACAGGCAATCGTCTAACGTCTACTCCAGGCCGGTATAGACCAATTATTTAATCAATTGATGCGACCAAGATTACGAACCCTGATACCCGACGTTTACAAAGACGTTTCTTATGCATTGGACGAAGATGGATATGCAACCGCCGAATACCAGGACATTGTGAGGAAACGGTTCGTGAAGGTGTGGGAAGGGTTAACAGAGGGGTACAAGGTAAGCTTGACGATTGTCATAAGACTGATGCTTAGACGGAGATTAGGATACTTGCACTGAAAACAACTATCGCATTTTGTTTGGTCTTGCCCTCGATGTTATTCTGCGACCATGGGAAAAGTACATTTTGACCCTCCATTATTCAGAGGTGTGCCCTTGACCCCTGAGCTGACCTTTTCCGCTGACGTCTCCACTAGCTGGGCGCGATACGCTTTGACCGCGACCTCCGTTCCATCATGGCGTATCTATCCTCGCAAACGATATTCGGTGATATTCGAGAGAAATTCATCCGCCTTCAACAGATCTCCTCTTTGCTTAACCTTGATAGCGTGAGTTGAGCCAAGTATTGGAAGAGTGCCATTAATCTCATACTCGATCAGGACGAGGACGTCGAGTCTTTCTACAGCGGATCGGGCATTTCTTGGACACTCAGTATGCAGGAAGCCAAGGACATCGTCACTTTGAAGGCTTAAGACAGTTTCATTCCCCGTAGTCCAAACATGGTAGAAATTATATCCATAGTACAACATGAGATCCTCAAGCGACAATGTTCGTTCAATTCCATCGGAAAATGGGTAAGAGCAGAGTGCCGGAGTCAACCACGACGCAGAGCATCCAAACGTGCCTGAAGAGAGTCTTCATCAGCAGCAGCAGCAACATCACCACCCGGGCGGTCGTCTCCATGGGGTGGACCGCTTGATTCTCCAATTGCGACTGGTCTACGACTCTCGGTAAGGGGTGAGGATATAGTGCCAAGTCCGGTTGGCGTCTCAGTAAGCTAGATTTCATCGCGTTAGCGAGCGGTAAACCAAGGCTGATTAGCTGGTATTTCATACCTGTTGTGAAAGGTCGACGCCGATCTCATCGAGGACCTGTCTCAGAATCTTGTCGCCTTCCTCTTCTTCCTCTTCGACATCATCATCCATCACGTCATCTACGGCGTCCGACATCATCTCCTCCTTCATATCCATCATTGAGCTTTCCTTCTCAAAATCACTCATGATTTTTTGGATGGCTGGTAGGTTGAGACCACGATTCATGGAAGCCATAGCCTTTCACGCAAGTGTGGTTATGAACGGGGAGATACTGGCGCGAATTATGGGACGTACCCTCGTCGCTCCGCGCATGGCCTCTGCCATTTGTTGATTACTGCGAAGGGCCTGTATTCTCAGTCCAACGGCTTGAAGCTGTGTCCTCATCTGATAGAATTTCTGGATGTATCTTCGTGTGCGAACGAGGTCCTTGGCCATGACTTTACATGCATTCTACTGAGATAATTGACGAAGGTTGCTTGAGTGGTG
Source organism: Harrya chromipes (assembly GCA_038091155.1). Lineage (NCBI taxonomy): Eukaryota > Fungi > Basidiomycota > Agaricomycetes > Boletales > Boletaceae > Harrya > Harrya chromipes. The sequence continues at coordinate 37,130 of JBBPNX010000036.1, forward strand.
GAGGACACGTACCATCTGACCGGACTTGGCGCTCTTCCTTATGTCTAATACGAGCTTCTTCTCGCTCTGCTCGAGCTTTGAGCGCTCTCGATCGAGTTCGCGCTGCGCCTTTGTGAGCGCGCGCTGGTGTTGACGGAGTCGCTCAGCGGGAGTGACAGTCCTGCCGAAGAGAGTTTCCTGGAGTAAAATTAGAATGCTTCACCAGATTGCGACTGGACATACGATGATGTTCATGGCCGTCGACGTTGAATGCAGCAATGACTGCGTCAAGGCTTCACTAATATTAGACTTTGGCGTACTTACGTTGCCGACACGCTTGCTCTCGGAATATACCGTTCTGAGATTGAAATATGTCAAGCCCCGCTAACCTTAACCTTCAGCTCTCATCATACACAATCACCATCATCAAAAAGGGTGCTACACGCAACAATGGTACGTTCGTTGAAGCCTCCCTATATCGTTTCTGATAGCTTTCACCAGCCTCTCGCAGTTGACCTTTTGAACCCTTCCGCTGAACAAGAAAAGAGACAGCACAAGCTCAAGCGTCTAGTGCAATCGCCTAACTCATATTTCATGGATGTGAAGTGCCCAGGTCCGTCTTATCCTTCATCTGCGATCTGATGTACGATGCTCACGTAGCTTGCACTTGTAGGCTGCTTTGCAATAACAACCGTTTTCTCGCATGCACAATCGGTGGTCTTGTGCGGCTCCTGTGCAAGCGTCCTATGCCAACCAACCGGTGGAAAGGCACGGCTGACCGAAGGTTGGACCTTCACAATTCTCACCGACTCACCTTACTCATACCAGACCTCGTCCAGGTTCCTCTTTCCGTCGGAAGAACTAGATGCCCTCGTCATTTCCTACCTATTCACTGTTGCATTTGCAGTCAGCACGATCTCCCTAGCTTTTTCCTTATCATTTCCATGTTGCAAAAAGTGTGGATTCTCCTCTGGATTGAATGTATTATCCACTGTACAGACCACACATGAATGACACATCAATATTGTTTTCCCTTTGAGAGCGGGTGCAAGTCAGTGTGTTACGTAAGGACCATACTCGGTCAGCCGTCAGTACTTCAGTAACGACTCAGCCGGGAGCCGCGTGCAACCCAGTGCTATCATGGATTTGGATCCTATCGGCAAGCACTGTGCCTTGCAGTCCTGCAATGTCCTTGACTTCTTGCCCATTCAATGTAGTTGTTTGCAGTGGTTTTGCAAGCTTCATATCTCATCAAACCTCCATGACTGCCCCTCGGTGCAGCAGCATCTAACCGACTCGGAGTCATCATCGTCCACCTCGATGCGTCCGAAATGCTTCTTTCTAGGATGTAATAAGCCCTCACTTTCTGGGGTGACCGCTGTCGAGCCTCCGCGGGAGGGGGAATCCACTGGGGAAGTCTCAAGTGGTCGTTGTACTGGCTGTCAGCTTTCGTTTTGCGTCAAGTACGTTCTCAAGGACTGCCATGCCGCGCCCTCGAGATAACTGACGCAGCTCGTAGTCATCGTCACATGCAGTCTCACTCATGCGCCGGTCTTGACGTCGGGAAAGATAACGTGAAGAAACATGCAGCTGCTCGCGCCCTTCTTGCCGAAAAGTTTTTGGCACCTGGCACCCAGACATCCCACACCCCTGTGGTAGCGCGGCAACGTACCAATAGGAGTCTTCCTGCCGACCCTCAAAAGTTAGCGCAGTTGCAAAAGGTTAATCTCATGAAGTTGCGTCACAAAGCAGTCCCCGGAGATCCCAAGGACAGAAATTCTGCGGTGCCTGTTGAGCAGCGCCTTCATGTCGTTATGCAAGTTGAGATCGTTGGCCAATCAGCAAAAGAAGTTGCCATATGGTTCCGAAAGGTGATGTGGGTTCTCATCAAAGTTTCGTTTTCTAACACTCCGGGCCGTAGACAATGATCACGGGTAAGGCGCTGGACCTGGTTGCTCGATACTTTGGCGTTTCTCATACAGCTTCGGTAATTTTTTTTTTCTACAGTGGTCATGCAGTCATTCATCACGGGCCAGACGCTTTATTTGAAGCGATCGTCAACAGAAAACGAGAGTCAAGTACTGCAGAATCATTTGGAACTATCAGGGCAGCTCGAGGATGGATCAACCATTGTATTGACAGACTCGCGGTGAAAGAACAGTGCTGGAATAATCCACATACCTTGTAATGTTCATTTCGATCGAGTTACACGTCGTCTGGCAAGAAACTGTATGATATTATTCGAGGGATAATCGAAGAGTGTGGTACATAATGTAAGCGGTAGCAAGGGAAGAGTCCAACAAGGGGAATCAGAACCATAGAGAGGCGGGCAAAGCGGAGGAACTATGCGACAAGGGTAGCTAACCGGCGAAGATGAGGTACGTTGAGGTATGCCGGAACGTACGTCTCGAGCCCCGAAACCTCCCGAGGATACGGAGGCTCGTATGGTCCGACTTCCTCTGTTTCAGGTGAGAGGAGGAGATGGTCATTACGATCATTTGCTTGCACCCGAGAGGCAACGACGCGGAGAATTTCAGCAGATATAGGATTCTAGAAAGAGCCAGATATAATCGTGCTGTTGGGATCGGTGGGAAGGAGTAGACCTACCTCATACTCCGCGACGTAGTAATTGGTACACATTCTTTGTATTTGCATGGGGCTGAGCATCCAGCAAACGTCATAAATAATCTCAATATCAGCAGGTGTCGCCTGTCGGGCCAGGTTCAATGTTTTCCTCGAGAGATAGGTCAAATTGTGCACTGACTTTTTTCAGTTGTAACAACTTGATGGCTTGCATCAAATGTTCCAAGTGGAGTGTACCCTCAGGCATATCATGCGACTTGCACCATTCCTCTATACGTGTAATGTTGTACTGAATCTGCATGGCTTTGAACGAAAATTAAATCAGTGCTTAGTCATCAAGAAAAGCGACAAAGACAATACCTCTCTTCCAGGACGAAAAGTTTCTCCTCATTAGAAGATCGTTAAAACTCGTGACGCCTATCAGCTTGAGCAGTTCAGTCAGAACCCGTTGTACCACAGATTCCTCCATATAATAGCTCTTCAGGCTCTTCCACACTTTATTCAGTAGGTTCAGAATGTCGTCCATACTGTGAGCTGGTTGGCTATTCGTGTTAAGGATGCGGTTGAACAATCGTCCACCTCCATCGCTTGTGGTGAACCCTGGGAGCGACTGACTCTCAATCAAGGCAGGGATCACCATCTTGGAAAGACGCCTCTTGGTCTCTTGCATCCATGTGTGGTAGATGTTGTACTCGAGACTACCGAGGTCGTGCTTCACCACGATAACAAGGCGTTCATAATCATTCCAGTCGAATTCGCGAATGGCGTTTTCTTCTCCTGGGCCAATGCCTTGTACCATGTCACTTTCTGCGACGCAGATGAATGAGAGCATCTCGTGAACGTTGGAAAGCCAGAATATGCCTGGAATAATGGCATCTTCTCCATTGAAAGACTATCCAAGAATCAGAAGAAGTCTGAAAAGGTAGTAAAACACCAACCATGACATGCGCTTGGATAGCCTCCATGACGTTGGCCAAGAAGCGCTCACTTTCCGGGATAAGGCCATACTTCCACATCTCGTTCGTGACCAGGCTGATAAGATTCGCTGGGAAGAGAATCTCCTTGACAGCAGACGGATTTGTCGTGCTGGGTGCAGGAATACGCAATCCACGAATTAGTCCTATGAGGACGTCTTCGTCTAAATGCTTGATGTCTTGCATAAGCCTAATCTTCTCTTCTGCCAAGTCATCGTAACTGCGAAGATCGGCCACGCCGTTGGTCCGTGCTCGGAGAATATTATCTTCCCCATTGTAAGCGACAGAGACCGCTCGCTGGCTAAGCGCTTGGCTCCGTTTGACATCCAACATTAGCTCATCTGCAGATGTACGGTATTCGGATGGGCTAAGCTGAAGAACACCTGCGGAGCTGTGCCTTCGTTGGTGGTGGTTGGGCTGGACAGGAGGGGCCAACGAGAGACCATTAGCACCACTGGCATCGGGAATGCGGAGAGCTGGTGCGAATGTTGGGGATGTTGGGGGCTCCCGAGCACCCCTCGTCAGAGCATTGTACGCATTGGCACGGTTGAGTTGTTCGCGCAAACTGCTAACTTCGTTCTTGAGGGTGGCGATAACGGAAACATCCTCCGTGGATCTCATCGGCGAAATAGCAAATGCCTTTTCTTGAGACTGCAGCTGACCAGCTTGCGCGAGTACCTCGTTAGTTAACCGTTGAATAGCCTCCTCCTTCTCGGCTGCCTTAGCAATCGCATCTTCCAGGCGTTTTTCAACGTCAGCTTTTGTTTGGAGGAGCTCCTCGCGCCGAGACAGCTCGGACTCCGCAGTTTGCAACGCGGTTTGAAGCGACTTGACTTTAGCATCTCCTTCCTCGTGTTTCGAACTCCATTGTTGGATCTGTTTCTCAAGCTCCTCAAGTTGGGTTTGCAAGAGTTTCTTCTCTTCCGTCCGCTTCTGAAGCGACTGAGTGAGTTCCACGACTTTATTCTCGAGGCGGTAGGAGATCTCCTTAAATTTGGACACCGAGCGCGCCTCAGCCTTGAAAATTTTGAGTTGCTTCTTGGCAAGGCGCCGCCTGACGCACGATTGTAGGTACACTACGTGTCTGACGTCAGATCGATGTGAACGGCGGTACAACCTATACACATTCGTCAGGATGTTAAACGAAACCAAAATAGCAAGGAACATACACTCCGCGGAAAAGCGATTGCAACAGTACAGCTGCATGTAGTGTCCTTGCCGTCCTGTGCGCTCGTCGAGCCTGTGCACCGCGAAGTCCTGAAAGTACCGGTGAGCTTAATCTACGTCGTAACTCTTCAGACTTACGGCTCTGCACAGCGGTGACCGCTTGGCGAACTTGGAGGAATTTCGACCTTTGGAGAAACCGTCGAATACCAGCTTGTAGCCTCTTCGCGGCGACATCTCGGCGGATACTCTCTACCAAGCGCCTCGCCAAGACGCCACGCCACCAGGTCTGGATCTTAATTGAAGCGCTACGGAGTTCTCGGTACTTCTTTACAGCCATGCGCCGTCGCATATTCTTTTGGACGAGGGTGACGAGGGCATTGAGTCTTTCAGACCTGAGAGACTCAAGCGCAGCAAGCATACCCGCGCGGAAGAAGATTTTAGTAAGGCCACTTTGGTATTTGTCGGGGTCGTTGATCGTCCTTTCCAAGATAAGGGAACAGAGAGGTTTAAGTTCTAATTTCTGTATCATGGGTTGCCAATCTGCGGAAGGAACAAGTATATGATACCTAGAGAATGGATCAGGTCGGGGACTCGAAATCTCAACAATTACTCACCGCTCCGCAAATTCCTCATATGTCCACCGAGAAGGATATCCTGCACAACTGATACGGATAGTCTCCAGAACACCACAAGCGCGAAGTTGGCCCAGAACCTGAGCAGGTACAAATTCCCATGGTTTTTTGGCCTCGTTCGGTTTGATGCATCGGATGTAATGGACGTTCGTAATGCTGAGCGTATCCATCAGCGTGATTAGGGACGCTTTAAATATCGAGCCTTGAGTGGGTTTCCGGATGGTTGCGCCCGGCTTCTTGGGACCGCCTGTTGTTGTGGTGGAGGCCACCAGTGTCGAACGACCTGGATCAGGTATGATTGACGACCGACGAGACCCACCACTACCCGAATCAGAAAAGGAAGGGGAGGCAGGATGCGGAGGATCGCTGGTTTTCTCTGTGGACTTGACAGAACCGAGGGCGGCATCCAAAACTTCCTTTAAGAAAGGGTTCTTTGTGGTCGCCAAAAGTACCATATGCTCATCTGGTACCGTATCCCTATTCTTCTCCAAGAAACCGTCAACCTCATAGGTAACATTTAGAGCGTAATGTGCAATCGTGAAAGCAGAGTTGCCGAATCGAGGTTTTTTGAAGACTGCTTTGTTGGCCGGCTTCAGGAGCTGAGAATTGAGTTTCTGTAGGAAAGAAGCATCGCTTCCTGAGGGTAAACGGGATTCTTCGTCGAGCAGGGCGAGAACACCCAGTTTGCCTTCAATGACGTCGATACAGGGTTGGTTGTCTGAAAAGTCGATAAAAGTCCAGTTGATTTGCTCCTTCATGTATTCTTCCTGTTCAAGCTTGAACACATGCGAATTGAACTGCGAACAAGAATATATCAGACCAATCACGACGACCTTAGTAGCACCCACCTCCTGTTGCAATTTTTCATTGGCATAGTTAATACTGAATTGCTCAAAAGAATTCTGAGAACGCAGAGGTAAGCTGGGAGCGCCGACACGCACAAATAGAGACCACCTTTTGGAAGTGCTCGAACCCATATATATCCAACACACCAATGAACATCTCTGCACGTTCAGCAGCATCGCCATTTTCACCGGCCAAGCTCTCGTTGACAATTGCAACCAGCCACTCGAACAGGCATGCATACACGAATTTTGCCACACTATCCCTGACTACCGTCGCCTGCGCGGCATTCAGAGCTGTGACGATCTTTTCGGAACGCGTAATGATCTGTTTCTTAATCGTCCACTTCTTGAACTCAGACAGTGTGACTCCCAGAAAACGAGTAGCCAAAATGAGAGCAGGATCTTCTTCATCAATGGACGATTCATTCCTAGCCTGGGTAATCTTGACGTTTCCAAGATGTAAAAGAGCGGAAAGAAGCCTGAAAACAGCCCACTGCTTCTCTACACTGATGCCGACGGTCGAAAGGGCTTGCTGAGTCGCACGAAATTCCTCGGCATCATCAACTCCTGCGATAGGAGTTGATGTAGGTCCACCTTGTCTCAGGTAGTGGAATTTCGTAACATCCGTGTCTAGCCCAAGATCTTTTCGCTCCTTCAATGGGGCGCCTGCGCATAGCTGATAGAAGATGTGGTAGTTTCGTTCTGTGGTCGGTTGGAAAACGATTCGCGATCGCTCTAGAAGGTATGTACGAATGCGTGCACCGACGATTTCTGGTTTTCCATCAAAGAGAATCTAGAAAACTCTCAGTGAATCGATAAGCAAGTGCATGAAATGATCCGACCTGGATATATTTACCAAAGCGCGAGGAATTGTCATTACGTGTTGTTTTGGCATTTCCGAAGGACTCGAGGATCGGATTGGTAGCAAGAATTTGCCGTTCTATCTCAGTCGACTCATCTAGCGACAATTTCGTTTTTCCCTTTGCTCCAGGGCCAGGGGGGTTGACCGAGGCAATATACCGCATAATAAATTTAGCCTGCGGAAGGGTTGAGGCAGAGGCGGGTCCAGGGCTCGAAGGCGACGTACCGACTCGGTTTTACCTGCACCACTGAGATACATGAGATAAGGAAGACAGAGCAGAACAAGAAAAGTACCTTTCACCAGACACAATTATCGTCTGACCTACACCTTCTCTTGCCATGGCGGTGTACGCGTCCTCGGCGATGGCGAAGAGGTGGGGCTCTAATTCACCTCTCTTTCGACCACTATATGCTTGGATGATCTCCGGGCCATAAAGAGTGACGCGCTGAAAGGGATTAACAGCAATGAGGACGATGCCGCTATACGTGTATATGCTGTGTTGGGCATAACGGTTGCGGATCGTGTGTAACACTACACGAAAGATCAGAAAGAGGGACAGGAGAGCCGTAATGCGCAGGGTATTACCTGAAGGTTCGTTGAGGTGAGATAGGGTGGCCAAATCATCTGCGGTTTCTAACAATGGCGGATTTCGTAAAGGAGGAAGGCCCTCCTTGCCGTCTTTGATATCCTTTCCCGTTGTATTGATGACAATTTCCTAAAGAAAGGAAATGGGCTGAAAAGTATAGGGGAAAGGTACATTTGACGCGTACCTTGCCTCGTTCATCAAGGAAGACGAGTTTGATGGCGTCGTCATTGCCCTTGGTGACACTGGTTACCTCTGCGGATATCCAAGCCTGTTCTTTGTCCTCGAACCAGACTCTGGTTCCCTTGCTGTAGACGTTCTCGGCCATTCAGTAGGCCAGCGTCGTCGCGGTCGCGGTCGTGATCGTTGTCGTAGTCGAGAATAATCACCAGCCCAGGTCTTGCATCCTGGCCGTGACGTGACCACCGTGACAGAGAACATTCTCACAACCACGTGATTTTACTTAGCAATGTAATCACAAAATAATTAAATGACTAAATCAGATTGGAGGTCGCGTTCGCGTTGTTTGTCCGAGCCAAATACGACCCGGCAATAAAAATCCAGCGCGTTCCTCGTTTCTACTTACAACCATCTTTCTCCGAGTGCAGCGCTGTCCAACTTGACACTCCCGTCGTCCGGGTGCACATTCTCGTCATCCTACATCCGCTGCCACAAGCTTGCTGTCGTTTCTAACCAAAAGATTCGTCTCGGCTTCGGGACGATTTCTAACCCTAAGTATCTGCGGGTCGGAAGGAGCGTATCATCTTGCCTGTTGTGGGTCAACTGCGACATGGAATGGCGTCGCTGACAGGTGGAGTTCATTACTTCTGAATCAGGACTCTTGATTTGTGCGTCGCAATGTGGTTGTTTGTCTGCTGTCCCTATTGTCTGTCATGATGCCTCCTTCAAGCGCCCCAACATTTCTTCAGAAAGGGCTCATCTCGAGTTAGGACGCGCTCTTTTGTCCGTGCACGGACAAGCATCCCCTTTGTATCATCTCGGGATCCTTTGGGGACAAGGGAAAGATGTTACCGGACGGGTGAGGTGCTTTGCGCGACAGAAGGTGATGCAACCTCAAAGATGTGTTCTAGAGAGGTGTCGCGGCCTTCCTTTGGCGTGGCTGGGGGCTGAGCAGAGCACGCACAGGTGGTGGACTGTAGGAACCATCTATCATGTGCAACGTGGGCCACGTACAGAGCACCATCGCTCACACTGTCCACTCGCTGTTCTCGAGTTCCTGTTTTGTATTTGATACTCTCATTTGTGTCGACCCAAACTTTCAGGCCAACGCACACGTTCCCGACGACCCAAGTCTTTGACTTTCCCCATGGGTCGTAGGTAGGCTCTCCAGCGGCCACCTTAGCACTCTATCCTGGTGCTTTCAAGTCTTGGTTGCGCACCATGGGCTGTAACAAGCTCTGTCGCTTTCTTGAAAGTTGCAGAGTCTTGGTATTGGAGTCCTTAAACGTCGGTGTACGTGAGCAACCCGACATGGTTTTACGGTGGCTTGCGATCTGGAAGAACAGCTTGGATTGTATTTGATTGTCGAATGTGACACGCACAGGAAGCGCTCTCGTTATTTCTGTGATTGGTTTGCGAATACTAACCATCATCAGTCTTCACAGACGCAGCCCTCCCACCCTCGTTATACTTCGACCTAGCCTCGTAACGTCTACCCGGCTCCGATGTGATGTTGGATGACCTGTAACCGGTCTGTTGAACGCGTCGGTATCACCTACGTCACGAGTCGAAGTGATTTCTCGAGATGGCGATTCCGCACAATGATGGCCAAGACCTCTCTTCAATCACTGCAAACTACTTCCTAGTTTGGCTTTCGATTCCCTGGTCTGCTTCCTGGTCAACGAAATTCCTGGTGATTCAATGACATCTTTGTGTTTCGTCCTACCCGGCTTGCTCCCTTTTGTCTAACTTCGAGGCTTGGTACAGCCGTCCCAGAGGATCTCTCTCCTTGCTGAAATTGTTCCTTCCACAGGAAGGGCAATAGAGATTCGTTCTCGAGGGCGGCAGGATTGGATTCCTTTGAGATGAACGTGCCGGTGCTTGAATGGTGTGACCATGCACAGAGAACCGGGTAGTGATGGTATTGGCTATAGTTTCACCACGAATGCGTTGAACCTGGGCCATGGGCACGCGCAGGATGCCGAATAGAGAGTAGCCAGTAGTATCGGAGCTAGCGAGCCATCGCGGCAGTGTCGTCACTTGAACCACGACCAGGATTCGGTGTGGTGCTCGTCGCAGACACAGGTGGTAGGAAACCACACACTCAGTGGGGCGATGGCCGTGTGTGCGTACGTGTGCGCCCTCATGATGCGCGGTGCGTATGTGGGGAATTGGGACTGAAGTGGGGGAAGGACAACCCTTGGAGACTGGGCACCGGGCTTGGTCGCAATCATTTTTGTGGTTGTGACCGCTGGAATGGCTGGGGATGGGGATCGGCGAGGCACTGAGCTGCCTGTGACCCGGCTATGATTCCATCAATTTTTTGAGCATATCGTCTTTGTGACGAATATTGGATGTATGTAGTGCGAGTACGATGAGGAATGTTGACATGTGTTGTGACCTTTGTCAAGCTACTACTACACTTGGTATTACTATCGGACTTGGAGTGATGTCTATCTATTCAGAGTGCCAGTGACAAAGCATCTTATTCGACGAGTACGCTGTAGTGAGCGACGACGACGGGCAGACATTCACGGCCATGGACACGTTCTTCAACAGGAAGAAGCAGCGACCTCGAAATTCGTCTGCTTCCGGCCAGGACTTGGCTGACTCGGTCCCCTACGACAGGCTATCTTCACTGACCCGCTCTCCCATCCCAGTCAGCACTGTCTCGCAGGGTCTTCGTGGTGGCCCCACAACTTCGGTCATATCCGCACCCCTCACAAATCCCACCCTCACCGCCAATGGTACAGATCTCAACCTCAACTACCAGAATTTGCAGCGCTCAAGGCTCGAGAAAGACAAAGCCCCTCCTACAGCCAGACCGGATTCTTCTGTCAGCACCGCAGATTCGTCTACTCTCTACAATGAATCTTTCGCTTCCTCCTCTACGAAACGTCCAAAGACACCCACTTCCCACAAACTCCGCAAGAGCGAAGCTTCCATCTCCTCCGGTCGCAAAAGTCCTCCGGGTTCCGAGTTCGGCTCTGCACCCGTCCCCGGCTCTCCTAGCGTAACGAACACCACACTGCGGGCACTCCACCCCCAAGAGAGTTCGTCCTCCCGCTTCTCGAGTTCCACAGTCCACTCCGATAGTCACTCCGTTCATCTTTCCAACATCTTCCACAAGCCACACACCGACGAGTTTCACTTCTCTCGCCCTGACAGTGATGATGACATTGAAGCCCTCTTCGCCCGTGTCGCTCAGCAGCGCGATCTACCTAACGTAGACAACCTCACCATCAATCAAAAGTGGAACATAGTCTATGCTGCGGAACAGGTTCGGTGGCAAGAGGAGCGAAGTAGAAGTGAGCAGGCTCGCAAACAAGGTGACGCAAGCCAGCCCACTTTATCCGGCGAGGGCTCTCCCGAGTGGTACATACGCAAGTTCTTGGACGGAACCATCACCGCCAAACAAATCTCCAGCGTTTGGGTCTCGCTACGAGGGCATGAAACCAGGTGAGACGAATGCCGCTGCGCCCTCGTATACCATTCACTTGCTTTGTAGTTGGCTCGATAATTTCATCGATCTCAGAGGTACGGCGGTATTGGCCCAGTCTCTCTCGCAAATCAGTCGCAAGCCCAAGAGGTGACTACCATTCCTCCCTGAGGCCCGGATAGCTCAGCTCACCTATTCTCATTCAGGAACCCAGCCGATATACCATCAGAACAGGAAATCGCCAAATGTTTGAAAGTCATCTTCAATAGCCCTGTAAGTGATATAATGGCTTTTGTATCCCACCTTTCTTATGCGTGCTACAGTCTCGCGTACGGGACGCCATGAAGATTCCCAATATTGTCACTCAGATAGTATCTGCTCTCAATTCCCCTCACCTACCAACCCGTCGGACAATCATAGAGGTGTTATTGTCGATCGTTTACTGTAGCAAAGAATCTGTGGATCTTGTCTTTCATGGTCTAGCAGCTCTGAGTCAGGCCAACGGCGATTCAACCGGTTGTTACGATTACTGGTTCCAATCCCTCGAAGGTGCGCTCCGCGGCAGGGGTAAAATGGGGAGTCTCGTTGGCGCTAGTGATGAATACAAGCGCGCCGGTGGAGATATGGGGATGTTTTTCGATTACGCTGTGAGGTTAACTTCTATCTTTTCCCTTCCTTCCGTTACTCATGAGCTGTCCTCAAGCTTATGAATATCGCCTTGATAGTCCAAAGTTTGGACGTCATAGATGACCTCGATGTTCGTATACACCACCGCACTCTCATGGATTCTGCGGGCCTTCCACGCATCGTTACCCTTTGTCGCGAGCTCAACATTCCTACCATGGATAAACATCTCGAAAACCTTGCAAGTTTGATCGAAGAGGACGAACAGCGCTTGAGAGAGCGTCATGAATCTGCCATCTTGGCCAGTTTTTCCGACCCGGAGGATTTATGGAAAGCACTATGTTCGCGGGTGGAGGGTTCGCGTGCAAAAGACTACTTCCTCTCTATGATGCGACACTTATTGCTGATTAGGGAGGAGGGCCCGCAGCTTGCCTATCATTATCGGCTTCTAGATTCGGTGGTCATGGATATCGTCATGGACGGAAAACTGGCTACAGCAGAACAAAGAATTGGGCATTCAGTGCAACAACTGATTGCTCAGTTGAACGAATCTGATAGACTCCAAGCGGCAGAGACCGAAGCTGCCGAAACCCGCGCTCTGGCTCTTCGTCTAAAACTCGAGAAGGAAGCACTTGAAGAAGAGATATCGCAAGGCCTCGATGGACTTGTTGGACAACTCAAAGATAAAGTTTCTCATCTCGAGCAAAAGCTTGCTATTGCCCGCGAAACAATTTCTCGACTCCAATCTCAACTGGAAGTGCAAAAAGCTGGATACGAGGATCAGATTGCCCAGCTTGAAGCACAGATAATGGAGTTATTTAGGATGTTAAAAGAGGTCGGAAAGGGAGTGGATAAGATCATAGAATCGAACACCGGGTCTATGGATCGGAAGACACTTGTTGACGTGCTAAACAGACATCTAGAGCGAGCAAAGACTATCGATATCCTCGAGGGCAAGACCTCTCGGAGGAGGAAGGCCGGTGGTGGTAACGGCGAAGACGAGAGTGAGGAGTCGGATCAAGATTCCCGAGACGCAACACCCAGGAAGACCGACATGAAGAGGGATGACTCTGTGCGCGGTCGACCAAATGGGACGGCAAAGTCTTCGCGAATATCGACGGCTCAAGGTGGTCACGAGTCCCAGTTCATGGACGCAGATGAAGCATACGTGCGTGAGCAGATTCAACACCAGCTCGCTGCCGGCGTTAAAATTGTAAGTCGCTATTCGGGGGCTTGCGACATCAGCTAATGACTTGGACAGCTATCTCCCGAAGGTGGGCACATGGCTAGTCCACGTAGTATTCGAGGCTCTCCAAGGCGGACGAATCGACCCGTAGTTGGCGAAGATACTCCTCCATCTCGGTTGAATCGCTCCAATAACCTTGTCGTCCCACGTCCTGATGATTTAACCGATTACCCTGATCGCGATGCGTCCTTTCGGGTTGCCGAACGTGACGTTGAGAGCGACTTTGGACAGTCAACTCATAGTGGGTTCAGTGCTCTTAACGACGACACTCATCCTGCGTCCGCCAACTCTGCTGCTGGTTCTACTGAAGCTTCACGTGGTCTTCAGCCACAATCATTCTCTGAACAGCTCGCGAAACGAGTCCACGCACACGGACGCGCACCATCGATGCCGGACGGCGCCGCACCATCCCTCCCGACACTTCATGAAGAGCCGGACTCGGTAGAGTTTTCGCCGCCCTCGCCGCCCCTGCCGCCTGTTCCAATGGGAGGAAACCCTCCACCTCCCCCTCCGTCTAAAGATGAGGGAAATGATAGCGAAAGTCCGCCGCCCCCGCCACCACCGCCACCACCGCCACCACCACCCCCTCCTGTTGGTTTCCTCGGGAACCCGTCCTCAAGTGCCTCGTTACCGCCTCCTCCACCTCCTCCGCCGCCGCCTCCTTTCATGAGAGGAATTGCCTCGGCCTCGAGCTCCGCCCCTAGCTCCGCTCGCGCGTCCATGCTTCTCGGCGCGAACCTCTCCGTCATGCTCTCCGCGCGCAAAGATATGCCTTATACCCCTGGCATAAAGATGAAGCAGCTTCAGTGGGACAAGCTCCCTCACCAACAAGTTGCAAAAACGCACTGGAGCGACGAGGATACTCAAAAAGAGCAGGAGATGCTGAAGAAGTTACAGAGTGACGGTGTTTGGTCAGAGATGGAAGAAGACTTCAAGGCTAAGCAGCTGATGATTAATTTGATGGGTGGGTGGACTTTTTGGTAGTAAAGTTAAGGCTACCTTGGCAAGGAATCTTGTGCCTGACGCGCCTCGACAGCTCGACAGAGGCAAGCTGAGCTGAAGAGTGTTCTTGATCCCCAGACCAAGAAGCGTGTCGGTACGTCTTTCGGTGGACATCACGAAAGTATAGTCACGTATCGACTCTCCGCAGAAATCCTTATCCAGCGGGTCAAAAAGCTGCAACCAGAGGAAATTGCACGGCGGATACAACAGTTTGATCAGGATACGTGTACTGAGGTTTTCCTTAGTGAGCTCAAAGGTGTTTTGCCAACTCCTGAACAGGTACAATATCGCAAGGTTATAATCCTTTGATGCTAAATTTTTGTCAGGTTGGAAAGCTCAACGTGTATCGGAATGCTGAACCTGAAGAACTCGCTGGTCTGCACGCGTCAGATCGCCTTATGGTGAAGCTTATCCAGATTGAGCGACTCGGTCCCCGAACAGAGGGTATGCTTTACAAATGCAAGTTTGAGGAGCAGTGGTTACTTCTCGATGAAGTCAGTTTTCAAGACTTCCCACTCACATAGCTGAATATGCTTTTAGGGCGCTAGGAAAGTTAGTCAAGCAAGTGAAGCGTTGCTACATGCCAAGCAGTTCAAAGAAGTGCTCAACGTAAGTTTCGACCTTTTCTTAATCAGCTCGGTTGTCGATGGTGACATGACTACCCCTCTATAGCTCATCCTTATGATCGGCAATTACATGAATGGCACTGGTATCAAAGGTGGCGCGTTCGGTTTCCGTGTCAGCAGCATCAACAAGGTTTGTGCTATCATATTTTCCACCAGCTACTGTGTTCATTGTTCTACGCCAGCTTGTGGATACGAAGTCCGTCAACAACACTACACTCTTGCATTTCTTGGAAAGGACCATACACAAACACTTCCCTGATATGGAGGAGTTTCTCGAAGAGCTGAATAAACCGGCGGAAGCTTACCGAGGTTTGCATTGGAACCATATCACATCGTAGATGTTCTAACTCCCCATGTAGTCAACGTGCAGGATGTCAGAAAAGACGTTGTCGCTCTTCGAGACGGTCTTAAGCGCATACGACAAGAATTAAACGATTATTACGTCGACGTGGTCCAAAACGATGGTTTCAGCAGGCAGATGTGGCAATTTATTGGAAAGGCCACTGCGAAGCTGGAGGACCTTATTGATGATATCAACCATGCGGAGACTACCTTCACCGAAGTCGTTGCATACTATGGTGAAGACGACACGAACATGACGTCGACAGAGTTCTTTGCGATATTCAAGACCTTTTTCACATCATACAGAGTGAGCCAGTCCACAGTTACGGCTGCGAAATACGGGTCGTTGACACTGTTCGTCCTTCCAGAAATGTATGACGGATAATCAAACGGCAGCCGAGGAAAAGCTTGCGATGGAAAAACGCAAGCAGGCCATGGCAGAGTCGAGGCTACTCCGGCAGAACGCCCAAGAACAATCCGGTCCACGAGAAGAAGATAACGCAATGCTGGACAACATACTAGAGAAGCTGCGGAATGGGGACATGGTTGGACGCAAGGCACGTCGAGCTCGGCCGACCAAACCAGAAAGCAAACCTTCTACTTCGCTCATTACCGATGGAACGGCCGATACCGCACACCTCGCACAAAATATGTTGGCTGCACTTCAAACAGACGGCTTTAGTCCGACGAGTCTACCGTCGTCACCATCGTCCACGGCACCGAGACGAAGGGCGAGAAGAAGGACGCAGGGATTGTCGAGCGAGGCCGGTGACTCGCATTCCGAAGTGGCATCGCCTGCGATTGGACTGCCTGAACTCCCTTCACTGTCAGACTTCGGGCTGGAATCAGAGTCAACCATGGACCTGACATGATTTTATTTGCTTTTATTACCCCTATGTACGTTCCTATCTGTATTGTATCTGCTGCATTAGTTTTGCCTCATCTACATACGTCTCCGTGCCGTACGGCGAGCATACCAAACTACGCTGTGGAATGCATTTCAAAGAGAAGTTCAACTTGAAGTAAAGACGCTGGATTTGAGTGTTCTCTTCAACCTTCACGAGATGTTGTCTTTCAAACTATTACGCCTGAGCTTCGCCCTTTGCAGCATATCTGCTGTACCAGCACAACCTAACAGCACGACGGTCCAGATAGTAGCTATCCAAGCCCACTTCAACCAATCAGGATTGGTCCCGGCGGTGTTGAGACCGT
This sequence comes from Harrya chromipes, assembly GCA_038091155.1. Taxonomy (NCBI): domain Eukaryota; kingdom Fungi; phylum Basidiomycota; class Agaricomycetes; order Boletales; family Boletaceae; genus Harrya; species Harrya chromipes. The sequence continues at coordinate 53,426 of JBBPNX010000036.1, forward strand.
TCACCCCAAGCGCTTTCCTCGCCGTCACCTTCAAAGGAATCGCTGGCAACATCGCCATTGGTCAACCTCTATCGACAGAACGTGCGTGACGAGTCGCCCGACTCGGCGGGTCACTATCCTGACTGACCTGCTCTATCGCATGCAGAAACCCTGTATGAACCGGACCTCACGGTGACGGCCGTCAACGCGTCCACGGCGCTTCGAGGCACATACACAATCATGATGGTGGACGCGGGTCCACCAGGGGCGGACCAAAGTCACGGACAACGACGACACTGGCTCCTCAATAGCGCAAGCATCCCTGGTGTGTCGTCTTGTCTGTCTCGTGCACGAGCGGGGATGCCAACGGTCGCCTGCAAGGGTCTGTCGATGCTAACGTGTCTAGTGTGGGGGCCACGGCAGTCACTCGGTACATTCCGCCGAATCCGCCTGTGGGGGATGGACCACATAGGTGAGTGCCTTCCCGCGTGACTGTCGCGAGATGGACACCTGATTTTCCCAGATATGTAGTCCTGGTGTTTGCCCAGCCAGCTGACTTTTTGGCTCCGGTTGACCTCTCTCAGGAGAACACAGGTGGGGGGATATTCGTAGTTGAGGAGTACGTTAGGGTGAGTCTAGGGAATTCGTTTTTATAGATGGCCAGTCAAGCTCACCTTGGACGGCGTTTGAGTACACGAGGCTAGGCGCTTTGGTCGCAGTGAGTGTATCAATCTGTTACATCAACGTCGACCCGATAGTAACCATCCCTGGTAGGCATCCTATTTCACATGTCAGCGCGGCCCTGCCACGGCCTCCCTCCCGCCGACAGATGCGGTAGTTTCTTCGACACTTCCTGGGTGGAATGGTCCAGTTCAGCCGACAGGAGAAATGGCACAGAAAGTAAACTCAGGGCTGAGCGCAACACGTAACGCGTTGGCCCTATTCTTAGCTCCGCTTATGGGTTTCCTGGCTTTGTAACGGGGATGATCGATATTCGCGCATCTTGCATGACCGTTGAATGGGGGATAATATTCGTCGGAAGAAAGGGATGTAACATGCGAGATATGGATAATGGATAAACCAAAAAGATAACAGAGGCGTGATAGCTATCTGAGCAATTCGAGTCGCGCCTAGCTCCCATAGCGCTCCCGAGCCTGCGTTGCGACGAAAGAATAGTAAGAATTTGTGGCACGACGTCGTCATCTCTGTCCCCCGGAGTCCTATTGCACTTACCGCATCCTGGGCCATGTGTACGTAGCCAGAGTAGCCTTCGGCATATTTTCCCAATTCCTTCGCTTTGCTAGCACCGAGGCCGACACCCTGTGCATATATGGCTGTTTGTCTGCGTATGAAGTCAGCGGATTATGCCAAGACAGTCGGTATGGAAGAAATTTTACACTGGGTCAACGCGACCATCACCGTCTGTACCCAAACCAGAACCCTCTTTCCAACCCATCATTTTCAGAAGTTTGTTACCAACGTTATTCTCATCTTTCCCTGGGGCCAGGGAAGGTGGAGGCGGAGAAGGGGGCGGTGGAGGTCCTTCAGCAAATCGTTTCTTCTTCGAGGCCGTGGTAGTGTTTTCGGGTAACGGAACGTCTGGTTGGCTGTGCATGATTCGACGTTCGGACGCACGATCGCGATACTTGGGTTGTTCGGTTTCAACTGCTTTGAATACAGAGGTTTTCCGTGTAGCTTCCACTTTCTGGCGTGCGATTTCGCGCAAGTTTGTGTCCTTGTAGTTTTTCTGTTGTGTTCGACGGGAACCATGTTCCGCGAGCAACGTGCAAAACAGAACAGACAGTCGTTAGTCCCATCTTCCGAGTAAGTGGAAAATAAAGCGAAGAAGCCTGCCTTGTGAAGATCTGATTCCTTATTATGACGTTTGAGCTGGTCCGTGTTTTTGAACCGCCTTGCACAAAGTAAACATGTCATCGCGTTTACGTCGGAGAACTCAAATTCAGCCTCCACTGGTTCGGGCGTCGTTGCCGTGGAGGTTGCCGAGGGTTGTGAGATAGGAACTTGCGAGGTCAGCAGGTGTGCATTGGCCACTTCGGTGCTTGGCGTGCCAATTTGAATCCTAGGTACTGCAGTCGGACCCTCCTTGAGTTCTTCCTGAACCAGATTCCATTTCTGAATATTGTTCGCAGTCTAACCAGATGTCAGTCTAGAAATAACTGCACATGATTAATTCATACCTTTTTGCTGGCAATCAATGGCGCGACCTTTTTAGCTGCAGTGGCTACGATCAGCGTAAGTGAACGGAACCCAATGCACGCTTTGAAACACCAGCACCTTTTTCATCGTCGGCTGTGGATTCTGGTCCCATCTCATCATCTCCAGGATTAAATTCCTCTACAGAAAACCCCAGGGGTAGCGAAGTAGGTGCTCTGGATGCCGAAAGCGATGCCACAGGTTTACCACCGGTCGTCCCTGCCTTGAAATTGAGAGTGACTGGTTTATCGGAGACGGGCAGCGCGGATGGTGCTGGTGGCTTCTTTGCAGAATCGTCTGCGACAGGTTAGATCATCGTAGAGAATGCATAATGTCATACGCACCCTTCACTTTCTTCTTTTTCTCCTTTTCCTTGGCAGCGACCGCGGCTGCTGCGGGGGCTTGTGTTGTGGCCGATTCCTCCACCTTAAATTCCAAGACAGCAACGGTCGCTGACTCATCCCAGTACTTGACGAACGTGTTTTCAACGCCACCGAGGTTAAGAGAGGATGGTATCGCGGTTTCGTCACGAAGCATGTAGTCAGAGACAGCTTGGAAAGAATACGGGTGTGCAAATGAAGCCGCCACGGGTTTGTCGGATATACGAAAGCCAGACGGATGGATCTGTGCTGACATGGTGTTCGCCAGGACTGTGGAGGCAGCCTACGAAGCGTGAACACGAGGGTATGCACAGAAAACAGTATCGATTACCTGAATGTCCACAAACTCGACAAATGCAAACTGGAAGCTAGCCAATGTCACTTTGTCCTTGATGAGTACGATTCGTTTCATGCCCTTATGACCATCCTGTCCGGGGCCCGCAGAACCCATCATGGCTTGCGCGATGGCTTGAGGACCAGAGAGTGGGTCTAATCCACGGAAAAGCAATACAGCAGCGGGTGCATTGCCGATATCACGAGTGCCGTCGTTCATGTTTTGCCGACGGCCCTTATCGTGCGGTAATGCGCTCTGCGAATAATCGATCTTCACTCTGCGACCGTTGTGGGGCGTGCCTGTCTCAAGGGCTTTGTAAAAAGCAGCTTTGGCCGAGGCGCCATGGGACGCTGGTGGCGGTACTTGTATGAACGGAAACAGAGGGTCCACAAATGCACGAGCATGTTCCACGCTCGCGAACTGGGCGAAGCCGAAGCCTTTGGAAATACCTTCAAAAATCCAACAGTCACACACGTCAATGCGCTATACAGTGTATAATATGAACGGGGCAAGTGCCTGATGATCTGTCTCTTATGATGGTGACGGTTTCGATGTTGCACCCGTGGCTGGATAGGTAAGCCTGCAGCTAAAAGTATGAAATTGATTCAGCTTTGTATGGAAGGATATGTAAAGTGTATCGACAAACATCCGCCTCTGAGAAATCAGGGTCTAATCCCAGGAAAATGACATGCGAACTGGGTTCGCTCGGGACCATGCGCTTCTTAGCGTGGAAGCCTTTGCCCTGTCGGTCGTCGGTGTAGTCGGTTGCGGAGTCGCCATGTCTGCCCGAATTGGGCTGACCGTAACTGGAGTCATAAGTGGATTCGTCATAGGACTGTGCATCGTATCCCTACGACGAACATGAGCAAGTTGAAGGGATGACGAACAGTGGTGTAAACGCACCCCGTTGTTATATTTTCTGCGTTTCCCGTCGCCATAGTAGTCGTCTTCTCTACCTCGTTGGGATCCTCTGTTATCTGCAGGCCAACAACCTTGATCATTCCAGTAATCTTTACCCTTGTCCCAGTCCCGGTTGTAGGCCATCGTTGTGAACGGGAGTGGCAAGTAAGTGGTGGTAAGAACGAAACTCGGTTGGGCGGCTTGCTAAGGCTCCGTGGCCCAGCACAATCCAATTCGACCAAACATTGCACAACAACCCTCTTAGAATCTACCAACTTGGAAATGGCCGCGGCGAGTGCGTCCGAATGTTCTGTATGTCGTCCACAATGCTAACCCTCTACAGGCTATCTCAAGGTGCCATAAATTAGTGTTTCGTATTGTGTTTTAACCAACCCGGTCATTTTTCAGGTCGATCCTGCTATTGAGCGATGGAATCGTATGGTGTGTACAGTTAACACAGTGTCTCTACAGAACTCATGTTTTGCACAGCGCGAAGATGCATACAAGCACTTTAGGTTCACCCGGCGCACTACCTTGATCTCGTTGACTGGCTTCGTGTTCATTCCCGGAGCAATCTGCTACCTCGCATCACAAACACACGTAAGAACTATGATATTTGCCAACGCGTCGTGACTTACGTTCGATACTGTAGCTTAAATACAAATGGACGGGCAAACGGAAAGGCGAAGCTCTCACGGAGTACTGAAAGCTGTCGGTTGATGTACGCTTGATGGACATACATTTACCGTATTGTCAACACAGACGCGCCGTCTAGATCCTCTTGCAGAGTTCTATGGCAACCTTGCAGCCCCCACCGACGACTGTGCTCAACAGCGCATGCGCTGGTGCCCGTTGTGAATGATGTTCGACTGCAGTATCGAGGTGTTCGAGTTCATCGTCTCGCAATTCCTTGATGATGTCCCGTAGCAATGGTACACTGGGGTGTGATGACGGCAGTGACTCGAATTCTTGCAGTTGACTTTCGAAAGACGTGTAAGCACGGATGGAGGACGTGCAAAGAGACGTACTCATCGTAGTGCTCGCCAATGACCGTTTCGACAGCTTCTGTACAGGCCATGGCAGCTTCTTTACCCAAGAGGGCGGTGATGACGCCGAGACCATAGCCAGCAACCTTGGCTACGTCAGAGAGTACTGTAGGCCGCACCTGATGTTGTACTTGAAGTTTGTCCATGACAGTGAGGTGTCGTTTCTCCTGGTCCCACATTTCCTGTGAAGAGGACGGGGCCGTCTAGGATGAACGGGGCAAGCGACGTGCAATACACACCTGAATTAAGGAGCCAACCTTTGGATCCCGCCCAAGCACAACCATCTGCCCTTTGTAAATGTAGTTGGCGGCGATTTCCCCCGCCTGGTCGACGCGTAGTGCGGTGTCCAAGATCTCCCGCTGCCGGTGCGTGAGGTTAGGCGGGGTCGAGGTCAGTGCAGGTACATGGGCATGGGCATTGGCGGGATTGGTGTAGGCGGCGGATGCCCTGGTGGACAGAGCGCGGACGAGTGACGGTCGCATAGTGGTAGACGTCGTGAGACAAGTCTACATGTCCACTCTGTCCGCAACCCAAAAGTCGGCGCTCGCAAAAGGTCGGTCTCGTTGTATCTTTTACGCTGAATTTCGCCAATCCACGTCTTCTGAAAGGTGGTTTCAAGGACTTGTCCGACGTCCTGTTGTGCACTCCAAACGACTTGTCTCGTACCTGCAAAATAACTCCTCACGAGGCAAACAAGATCATATCCCTCATCTGCCGGGAACGCGCGCAGCCTCTCCGTCCACTGCAAGCCTTCTTGTCCGACGATGCCAACGAATCCGAGTCCTTCACAACTGGGGACTCTGAACTCGATGCGATCCTTGGGGGTGGGATCAAGACCGGCATGGTATGGGAAGTCGTCGGCGAGAGGTATCGTCGCCCCAATCTCGTCTTCCACGTCTCGGAATGAGCTCAGACATCTCATCCAGCGCCGCCGGAAAAACCCAGCTTGCCCTCCAGCTCTCTCTCCTCGTGCAGCTTCCGCATCACCTCGGAGGCATATCGGGTTCTGCGTGCTACATCACCATCGCCTCCCATCTCCAAACATTCCGACTCCAGCAAATTCTGGACACCCACCCCATCCTCTCCCCTTCCTTCTGCGCATTCTCGGACGTGCAGACCGTCCAGACGCCCACGATACCCAGGCTGATCCACGTCCTATCCACGTTCCTCCCGCACCACATCCACACCGCACCCAAAAACGCCTCCACCAAACCACTCAAACTCATCATCATCGACGCACTCGCAGAGCTCTTCCACGACGCCGGAAAAACCACCACAAAAACGCTCATCGAACGTGCCCGCCAACTATCCGAAATATCATCCCATCTACACGTCCTTGCTAGCGACTACCGCATCGCCGTGCTCGTCCTCAACGAGGTGATCGACGTCATCGACCGTGACAATCCGCCGAGCAGCGACGCGATGGGCATCAGCTATCGCGACCAGTCTAGGCTGTTTGGCCGAGCCGACAGTATCCCAGGTGAAAACCGCAAGGAAGCGGCGCTCGGGCTCGTCTGGGCCAACCAAGTGAACACCCGTATATTCCTCACGCGAACAGGCCGGCGACGGTACCTCGAGGAAAGGGAGACCCCTCAAAAGCGCTCGGCGGTTGGCGAGATCCCAACAACCCAGGTCGCTATCACACCGGTCGATGACCAGCCCATCCTGGTTCGCCGTCTCTCCGTGGTGTTCAGTTCCGTCGCCGTGCCCACGTCCTGCGACTACATCATCACGGCAGAGGGCATCTCTGTCATACCGGGGAGCACCGTCTCTTTGGCCGTGTCGCATGCAGGGGCGAATCAGCGCCCAGCCACGATCACCTATGTAGGAGAGAGGGAACAAGGAGAACAAGTGGCACCGCTGGACGTTGGCTGCGTTACCGACAGCTTCGCCGCCGAGAACAGCAGACCACTTACACCGGAGAACGAACTTGGACCGATCGACGGTGACACGGACGAGTGGGAAAGTTTCTGGGCAGAAAACATTTTACCAGAAGACGTATTCACTCAGATAGACTCATCTAGTGCACCTCCCGCCTCGAATACATGATGCTTGAAACATTATGAATGAGTGAATGAGTGTTACATGATTATCTATCTACCTTGAAACTAAACTAGGTATGTATACATTCAGAGCTGATCTCCAGGAACCAGTTCCAGAACGATGGATACACGATAATTGCCAGAGCCCACGCGACGTCGACGATTACAGAGGAATGTCGGTCCACCCCGAATTGCTTCGCGATCTACCCGCCACCTTCACCGGGGGATGCGTATAACATCCGTCCAAGTCATGTCCGTACGCCGCAAAATGCGAGCTGGGTGCCTTTGTCACCGGATACCGTGGCATCACCTTGACGGCATCAGGATACTTGTCGATCCACGAGACGATGAAGCCGATCGCAGCTATAACACGAGACGCGAATCAGTCGTGAGTACGAGCGTGCACGCTCAAGGAGAGGACCGCGAAGACGCACCAATAACGGGCGAGATGTACGCCATGCCGAGTTGGACGCCTGCAAGCGTGCAGGGCTTGGCTGCGTGGGCAAAGTCGGCGCACAGACCCACACCTTGGTCCTGCCTTGCATGAACCGTGAGCGATGTCGCCAGCGCTAGATAGGATTCGAATAATGTGGCTAGCGTCAAGCGAGGCGCATCAACGTATGAGGGTTCTTACCAAAACCGAGCAGCCCGCACGCGTTAAACAGGATCAAGTTTCTCGTGTTACTCGTTTCTTCACCCCGATGTGCGACCTGGTGGTAATGACTAACGAATGGTACATTCAGCAGGGGGTGCAGGACGCTACGGCAACCGACGGCTCACCACCCAAAAATAGTCAAGAGGCTGAGGAGATCAAAGCAGATGGTCAAGATCTGAAAGACTAAAAACGCGCATCAATGTCGTGTTCCTGGTAAAGAGCTTGACTACATACCTCCTCCAGTCTTTTCATGGAAAGTGATGGCGGAAAGTACCAACGAAACTAAATTCGTGATAATAATAGCGACTAAGGGGAAACTATGAACGACGACTCGGATAGGAGGAGGAATCGATGTCACTTACAGACGGCGATGATACGCGAAAGAGCGAAAGGGAAGGGCATAGTGTCACAGACAACTAAACTATGAGATAGATTAAAATGAATGAAGAGTGAGAGGACTTGGGTTGAACTGGCGGGTTAGCGCATCTTATACAAACTCTGCGGTTGTTCCACAGTGGAGTGGTGGACCGCCAGACAATGGGCCACGCGCTTTACACGACAAGCCCACAAAGCTGGATATGGTTCTCGGAGTCCGAATCAGACATTGAAGGGAAAGAATCAAAGCGATCTTCGTGTGCACATCATGCAGGAGGAATAGCCAAGGATAAATACTTGAATAATGCATGATGTAAGGTGTGTGGGACAAACAACACGAACCCCAAAAACGTACACAGTGTGGATCAGACCGGTCCCAAATAATCCAAAGCGAGTGGGAATCGACGCTTTATTCGTGATCACTGAAGCTCCATATCCTCACATCACCGTCGTCACTTCCAGACACAATCTTGTCTTCTCCAAGACCGACGCAAGTTACCGCACCGCGATGTCCAAATAGCGTGGTTGTACACTTGCCCTCTTCACGATTCCACACCTGAAGTTGTAGTGTCGGTATCGTCATCGTAAGAAGAACAGATCATGCACTAACCTTGATCGTGCGATCGTGGCTCCCGCTGACAAGCCGAAGTTTATCGCATGCGATTGCCCACACGCCCTCGATGTGTCCAAACAAAGTCTTCATGGCCTTGCCCGTTTCGACGTCCCACACCTTGATCGTATTGTCGAGGCACCCCGATATCAATACAGGTTTCTTGGCGGGCTTGCCAGTCGCACCTGTCGCCGGGTTCATTGCGATACGATTTGTACTTCGCACGTCGTCCATATTCTCGCTCAGCTTCCTCGTATCATGCGTGACGACGGTGCAGATATCAGCAGGATTCGATCCCCCGCAAAGCTGGACAACATCTGAAGAGGAGTTCTCGGGTGCAAGTACAGCGTCTGATGCACGCGAGCTATCATCCTCGTCTGGCTCATCGTCTACGTCGAGGATCCGTAGACTTTGAACCTGACCGACATGCCCTGTGAACTGTCGCACACATGTCCGGTTCGCAAGATCCCAAAGGCAAATAGTCCCATCATCGGAGGCAGAGAAGAGCATCTTGCCCGCTTCAATTTTGAGCGTGGAACGACAGGGATTTGTAGGCGAGCTCGCACTCCCGCGGGCATCCCACAACCTCACAGAGTTTACCCAATCACGATGTCCACGAAGAGTGAACGCCTCCCCTGTGTAAAAGTTCCATATCTTGACGGTCGTGTCGACACTGCCGCTGGCTAGGACGTTCGCGTCAAAATTGAGACAAACTACGCCGCCGGTGTGTCCCTCCAGTGTGCGTATACATTCTCCCTTCCGCCAATTCCACACACGGATGGTATGATCCATACTTCCGGTAATCAACTTCGCTTCATCAAACTGGAGGGTCCGCACGGCCCTGGTGTGACCTCTGAGACAACGAGCCTCAGTACCAGTTTCAAGGTTCCAGACGCGTACAGTGCGGTCATACGACCCTGTGATGAGGATAGGGAAGGAGGGGTGCTGGAGTGTCTCGTTGAATTGGAGGCACATGACACCGTCCGTGTGACCTCGCAGGGTGCGGACTTGACATCGGCCGCGGCGCCAGTTACGCTCGATGGTAAGGCGCTCACTGTAGACATCTTTCCAGGGGCGGGTCACCGTTTCAGGTTGTGGGTTTAGAGGAGGAATAAGGAGGTCGGAGGGCTGGGGACTTGAGCTGGGGAAAGGTGATGGTGAAGACGATGATGTCGCACGAGGATAGCCTTCGGACCTCTGGCGCTTCAAAGGCCGGTCGAGCGAGGACATGGTTTGTAGCTCGTGCTTCGAAAATGCAGGGGGCGAAGGGGAAGAAACGTAAGATGAGGCGGAGCTGGGACGAAGTTGACGTCTTCGTTCCAAAATGGGCAAGCCCCAGCCGCATTTGAGACACTTCTGTCCGATATGCTGCTGACAGATTTCGCGCCAGAGGATATCGTCGTCAGCAAGGGTGCGCCAATGCTTGGAGACCTGGGCAGCGCGACAAAGGGATGTTGCGTCAAGGTAAGCAAGGATCTTGAGAGAGACTTCGCGGGGAAGGACGGTGAAAGGGTCTATTCTGATGAGGTGGCCGAGTTGCTCCGTGAGGAGGGAGAGCTGAGAAAAGCAACACATGGTGAGAAGTCCCTGGAGGATGAGCTCCCTTCTCGGATGAGAGGAGGAGGAAAAGTTGGACCAGATTGAATTGACGACCTGCCGCTCCTCTTCTGGGAGGGCGTCAAGGGCCTGTAGATAGATCAGCGGTGAGTCGGCCAACGTGAAAGGAGAGACGAACCTGCTGGAGCTTGAGATTAGTACCCTCGTCGGCCATCCGCTGGTGTCGGACGCAGAGCTTCCGGGGGGGAAGCTGGGGGGAGGACTGGAGGGAGGGCACCATCTTTGGGATGGCGTTCGGCTGCGCCGAGTGCAGAAAAGGAGTGAGTGGTGAAGGAGATCGATTTGGGTGAGTAAGCGAAGAAGCTAAGCGAGGTGCCGGGAGGGTGTCACACTGGTAAGAATCTGGGTTCGCTGCTGCGGTCATTGTCGAGGACGCTTTTTAATGGTGGTAGAAGGACAGAAAGAGAGAAAAAAAGGTTCCGCTGGCATCGAAATGTCGCCTTTGATATGTCTCGATGCATTCCTGACGCATCTTGTACGCAACATGGCGCAAGTATTTCAGGGTCACGCAATCACACAGCCACATTATTACACTTTTACTTGCCTTGCCCCTGCCAAGCCGACAAACCAACTAACAATACACTGTAGCGACAATCCACACAGCGAGT
>JBBPNX010000037.1:0-63264 GCA_038091155.1 Harrya chromipes
CTCACATTGATGCATGTCGTAGCCTAGAGTCGATTATGAACACAAGGTAGGTGTCTCAGAGCACACGATCACTTGCGAGACACTTACGAGCCCACCCCTATAGGCCACATTAAGTGGAAGTCGACCGTCATCACAGATATTGGCTCACCAAGGTAAGTTTGCGTCGCAACTCCGAGGATCGTGCCGATGACATAATGCGAAGAAAGTCCAGAAGAGTTGGGCATTTCCAATCATATGGATGGTGTCGACTAAGCTAGAAAGTAGTATTTATAGCACGCACAAGAAAAGTACGGGACACGACGGACAAGATCCCGGACACCTAATGAAAACTTGTTAAAAGACTGGCATGAAGTGGAGAAGAGCACACACCAATATTTTCATAAAGTTAGGGTCGTTCGGAAAAAAGTGAGAGTAGTAGATCGACTGCCCTAATGTGGTACCGTACAGGCTGTTTCAAAGAGCCGAGCGTGAGGAGAGAGGCACACGCATGAAATCGAGTACACACACAAAGTAGAGAACATGAACCCTGTCAAACTCGTCAGGTTACGGATACTTTCGGATATCAGCAGTGGTTTCTACCTATCAAGACTGGGGCCCATTCTGGTACACCATAAGACTCGGACGCGAGTTCAGACATGCTTGACGGGCCGCACCAGCCTGGGAGTCGATTGGTATCACGTCGTGGCTGTATTGAGCCGGATGTGTTCTTATAACGAATTCCGGTCACGGCGGACAGGACTGACTCGAGAAGTTCAAATTATGCCTTTGGAAAGTTATGATCAGTTGACGTTTGAAACACCGGCCCAGCTACACTGATTAGCCTGCCTTGGCACTGTATGGAAAACTTGAAACGGAACGCACGCGGTGATGGGTCGTATTGTTTAAGAGATGGAGACCTCAATCGAGACGCTGAGCAAATTGACTGCCACCGACGCCACGTTACCCGAATTGTCAGGCCTTGGATACTACGACTCGGATCTGGCAATAAAAGAAGCCTGTCATTTACTAATCTCGAACCACTCGAAGCCAGTTAATAAAGCTTTGAACGGCGGCCCATTGAATGCAGTGCCGCTAGCAGCAGTGCACGCGCGTCCGAATTGTAGCCTTGGTCACCAGTCTAGGTCAGCCCCGCTGTTCCTTCATCCAGTTTTCTGTCAGGTAACTTACCAGCAGTCAAGTTGAACAAGGAAGTGGCAGAGGAATCGATTAAAGCTACCGGAGATCCTGACTTTAAGGCAAACAAGGGCAGAGACTCGGATGTGGTCTATCAGGAAAAGAACGCACATGAACTTGAACTTGCTGCATTCAAGTTGTACAATCGGAACATTTGTCAGAATTGATTGTGATGCCATCATATCATGAGATCCAACGACGCAGGCGGGATATATGGCTACACCGGAGACACTTGTAAGCATGATACGCAGAGTTACCAATGACTCAGCTCATTTAGTAAAGCACATATATAAGGCGAGCAGCAGTACTGGAATCGCCTGAGCAATCTGACAAGATACCTCTCGTTGAGAGACAGATACTCGGGGATCGTCTGGCGAGATGGCAACAGTGACGCTTCCTCCTCCAGCTCTGGATCAAGCATACATTGATGTCTCCGCACTCGAGGCCGGAAACGTCACCCTTCCCATCGACAGGCTCATTGCAGGCGCCGAACCGGAAATGGTGACATGTCCGTCACTTGCTTTCTCACTGCGGCACTCCAAGACAGGTTTTCAGGTGGTGTTCGACCTCGGCACGCGTCGTGATTTTGAGGGATATCCGCCCGCCCTCCAGAAGCGCATCCAAAATCTCGGTTTCTCATCGACGGTGAAACAAAACGTCGCAGAGTCGCTTGAGAGAGGGGGTGTTTCGCCCGACGAGGTGGACGCTGTTATTGTTAGCCACCTTCACTGGGACCAGTACGTCACGCAGTCTGAATCCATATTGCCATCTAATCCATGGTGTGTAACGACGTAGTATCGGCGATCACACCCCGTTCACGAAGGCGTCGTTTATCGTAGGGGAAGGGTGTCGAGAGCAGCTAGCCGATGGATACCCCGAGAATCCGGAGGCAGTCGTCTCGTCGACTGCGATCCCTGTTGAGCGTGCACGGTTCATATCCAAATCAGACCTAAACACGTCGATCGGGCCGTATTCACATGCGCTCGACCTTTTCGGAGACGGGAGCTTATACATTATAGATGCGCCAGGTGGGTGGGGAACAAGTGAAACGAAAAAAGTGTGTTGAAACACAACCGGATGCAGGTCATATCGCCGGCCATATTAACATACTCGCACGCACGTCCGCCAACGGGTCCTGGATCCTGCTAGCTGGAGATAGTGCACATGACTGGCGGATTGTGACAGGAGAAAAAGCGTTTGCATGTGCGGTGGATGCGACGACTGGACATACGCGGTGCATAATGCATGCGGACAAGGACACTGCCGAGGAGAACTTGAAACGGGTCAGAGCGCTGCTGCGGGTCCCAAAGGTGCAGGTGTTGATCGCGCACGACGCGCCGTGGTACGAAGCCAACAAGGGAGGACCTGCTTTCCTACCTGGTGTGATACCACCCAGTTAGTGTAGTGTAGTGTAGCCAAGTGTAGTCAGCACCAATCTCAACGTCGACCAAGTCCATCACAGCGCTGGATGGGAACCTTGACTCTGAATTGAACACCACCGCACGATGGATTCCTCGTCCGTCCTCAGCGACGAAGACTACGATGTCATTTCGAACCCCGGCCAACGCTCGGTCGAGTCCAGCATCACAGACTTTGGCCATATCGCCACGCAGGGCGTGCGCGAAATTCCCCCAACAGAGGCTGCCTGCGCAACCCTTAGTACCGTCTCGCTCTCCTCCACCGACATCCAGAACTGGGTCCGCGGTGTACTCGACTCTGCCAATGGACGGAACCGGAGCAGCTATCCACACGACCACCGAACCATCCGTATCTATCTCGACGGTGTCTTTGACGTCTTGACAGCAGGGTAAGTCCGCTCCACTCCTGGCACGATACATTCTCTGACTTGGTCATGCTTCCCCTTTGGACAGACACATGCTCCAGCTCCGTCAAGCCAAACTCGCCTTCCCCTCCGTGTACCTCATGGTAGGGGTCTTTCCAGACGAGTCCTGTCAACAACATGGCACGCAACCCAAATTCCCGCACGTGGAACGCTGTGAACTGTTGCGCCACTGTCGTTGGGTCGACGAGATCATCCCAGACGCAATATGGACGCTCACCGACGCTTTCGTCCTCGCGAAACGTATCGATTATGTCGTACTCGAGGAAGGTTCCTCCGTCAACCCCGAATTCGACAGGACGAGGTTAAAGGGATATGACTATCTCAAGAAATCGGGCAGGTCTCTTTTATTGTGGTAATCATCGTCGTGCTTATTCTTGGTGCTTCATAGGCCGTGTAATACCCACCAAGAGAACTCTAGGGCTCGCGCCATCCTCAGCCCCATCACTACCCCTTGCGGAATCAACACCATTAAATAAGGTTCCTGAGTCACAGACAGAGGTCTTCGAAGGCGATGGCGAAATTGATGTCAGCAATGGCCTCGGCAAAATAGCAATGGACGAACAGTCCTGAAATTTATGTCTATTCATCATTTATGTTTGCTGCTTTCTTGACCCCTGCTTAGAGTCAACGTTAACCTTTATCTCATCGACAAGTAGGCTCTTTAACGCGTATTCGCTTGGCCGGGGATGTGACTTATATACTAATCAATGCACTCCATATGAAACGGCTCCGAACAAATCTATGAGCTATCTTTTGAATCCTTCTTTCTATGGATATTCATGTGTCTAGCCAGTTGATCTGGTCTAGCAAATGCCTTCTTACACCCTTCTTCAGTACATGCATATGGACGCGCACCAGTGTGCGTCCGAAGCTTGAGAACCGAGTAAGTAGGATGGAACATCTCGGTACGAGTGTCGACTCACATGTTTGGATAGATTGGAAGATTCCGAAAATGCTCTGTGGATGGATTGTCAGGATAAAATAGCAGAGAAACTTGCGCTCGACCGTATGCTTACTTGTCGCAGAATTTACACTTGAACGGACGTAACCCGTTGTGAATGCGTTTGTGAATCGTCAATGCACCCGTAATAGCAAAAGCTTTTCCGCATCCTGGAAAATCACAGACATATGGCCCTGCGGATACTACGGTTGGAACGAGATCCGGAAATTCTGCTCGGAAGATGACTCACTCTCCTGTGTGTGACGGCGCATATGCTGTTGGAGAGTCGCCGCCTCAGAGAAATTCTGGTTGCATATCTGGCATTGAAAAGGGCGGTGGCCAGTGTGAGACTAGAAATACATGATCAGCGAGATATACTGAAATGGAAATGGGTAAACACTGACTTGGAGGTGCCTGGATATCTTTTGCTTGCTGGAAAAACCGTTGGTACCGTGCCTATTACAGCCCTCCCAGAAGCAATCGTAATGAGCCTTACCGCCTCCGATATGAACGGAGGCGATATGTGCTGTGAGGTCGTCGCAAGAGGAAAAGGATTCGGTGCATCCGTTCCACTTGCAGGTGTGTGTACCTGAACAGTCGTGTGCAGGTGAATTGGAAGGGACCGGCGATGGATGAACGGTGTCGGGTAAATGGGGCTGGGGTGTACTCTGAGGAGGGATGGGATAATTGACACCAAGGTGATCTTGCATGAGATGTAATGCAAGGATATTGAGAGTAGCGTCATCCAAGGTAGAGGATGAAGTGCTCGGAATGGAAGATGGGGATGGAAACATTCCGCAATCACCCCAGTGACAGAACAGAGGGGGCTGAGGGAAGATATGGGTAGCATCTTCTGACTGAACAGATGAGGTGGATGGGAGATTTTGAGTATCCATGGCACAAAGATGTTGAAGATTGACATGCCCTACGAGATCTGATAGGTTGCTGAATATAGAATTACAACCTGCCCACATGCAGGTGAAAGAGGGCGCGGAAGAGGGCTGAAGAACGATTGGGGTAGGAGTATGGAGCTGCGGTGAAAATGGGGGAAGGGACGGAGAGGAGGAGGCGCTGGAAGAAATAGAAGAATCAGAGATGAGAGCTTGGATTGATTGGGAAAGAGGGCCGGGAGAATACATAGACTGCAACTCTTGGGTGCAATCACAAGGCAGTTGGGAAAGAGAAGAATTCCACTGGGACGTTGGGGTGTCGACGTAGGAGTGATAGTCTGTGCAACACTGGAGCTGTAGGGAAGAGGTGAGATGGAACGGGTGTTTGGTCGCTAGATACTTACGATTTTGTTCAACTCAGAGCAGTCATTGCAGGCGGCAGCAGTGATACAGGTGCCATCGCAGGAGATCCCACCGTTTGTAACTTGGCAAGATTGTGAGCCATGATTTGGGTCATCGCAAGCAAGGATGAGACATTCGTCAGTGCACTCAGCGGTGAATTCTGGAATGAAACAAGCAAGCTCCGAGCACGACGTTGATGACGCTGGACACTCATCACATTCTTCTCGGAGGAGGTCCATTTGGGAGTTTGGGTTCGAGTGACATGCCTTGCTGGGAACAGCCACATATCACTGGAGGGGTACTCCCTTCGTCACGTGTTGAACGCAGCATGTACCAGATCATATTGGCCGCACTCGCATACCTTGGGTTTAACAACACCCCGACAAGCCCTGTCTGCCAGCAATGGGACGCGCTGCACCCGAAAGTACATGCCAGACTCGCTGCAGAGCTCGACGTTGTATACGCATGTCCCGACTTTAAGCAAAACGCTTACAACGCACTCTCAGGTGCAATTCGCATCCCGTATTTACCGTCTTTCGTTTTCCTTCTTGTTCTTACACTTTCTTTTTAGAACAGAGTCCAGGGATGACAGCGGTCCTGTTTACCAGGATCCTGTATGGTACCCATTTGCAGATCTACACGACTATCTGCAAGAGACATTTCCCACCATGTCAGTTCTCTTTTATGCACCATCTCCCTGCTTCATCTTGCTGTCAGATATGACAAGTTGAATGTCACAAGAATAAACACCTACGGTCTCGTGTTCCATTGGCAAGGCTCTACTGATGCAAAACCTCTTTTATCAACTGCCCACCAAGGTTCGTCAATCTCTACCTGTCTCTGCCATCACCGACAATCACGTCCTAGATGTCGTCCCTATCGATCCTGCCAGTTCTTCTCAGTGGGAACACCCCCCATACTCGGGCGATTTCGATGGTGAGCCCTACGTCTCTTCACCAACTATATTCTTAGACTCGTCGAGGCACTTGGATTTGGGGTCGTGGATCAAGCGACGACAAGGGCGACCTCATCCAAAAACTGATCGTCATAGACACCCTTCTAAAGCGCGACTTTTTACCCGCTCGAACGGTTGTCCTTGCTTTCGGTTTTGATGAAGAGACAACGGGTCGAGAAGTACGTCCATCATCCGTTTGCTTCTTCGCGTTTAATCCTCCGTCAGGGTGCGGGTCACATTGCCGCTTACCTCGAGGAAAAATACGGCCGTGACGGGTTTGCTATGATTCTTGATGAAGGGGGTCCGTCGTTTCCCGCCTCTTCATCCTTGATATTCTTAATTTTACGCAGGTGACGTGACCGATTATGGCGATGGCGTGTACTTTGCTCTCCCCTCACTCTCCGAGAAGGGTTATCTTGACGTCCGAGTTCAAGTTGCTACCCTAGGTGGACATTCCAGCACGCCGCCAAAGCACACAGTACGTCCCTTTGTCCGAAATACACATAAAACTAACAAGTTTGCATCGTCAGAGCATTGGGTATCTTGCTCAGTTCATCACGGCACTTGAGGAAAACCCTCACGTCCCTCAACTATATCGCAACGGAACTCCTTTCCTCTCTACCATGTGTCTTGCAGAGCACTCTCCATCTTTCCCAGACCAGCTCCGCGCCATTGCCCGTAGAGCAGTATCCGACGATGCGGCTCTAGAGGACCTCAAGCAAAGCCTTCTCAAACTGTCGCCTGCTACCAGCGCCATACTAGGAACCACTCAAGCTGCCGATATTCTCGAAGGGGGCGTTAAGGTCAACGCGCTTCCTGAGAGAGCCGCGGTCATCGTCAACCATCGTATCGCAGAACACAGGTATGGCCTGACATGACCGAAGGAATGCTCGTTTATGTGAATCCAGCTCTGTGGCCGAGCTCCAACAACACCTCATTCAAGTTCTCCACCCTGTTGCACGCAAGTATGATTTGACGTTAAGTGCTTTCGGGCACGTGGTCTATACCGGTCAGGCAGGGAATGTGTCCATCTCCGAGGAATACAATTCCGCCCTCGAGCCATCACCTGTCACCTCAACCGGTCCTGGCCCTTATTCAATTCTCGCTGGGACCATCAAGGCGACCATGGAGTCCTCCACATTCTACAATGTGACCAAGGTAGTCGTCGCTCCGTCATTATCCTTGGGTTCGTATCTTGCGTGCTTGTCGCTGCATTCCAGACTGATTTATTCATCTAGGCAATACTGGTGCGACATCACTGACTATTTCGTTTCACCACACGGGTGTTTGACATATTGTCTCCTAGACACACAGTTTTACTGGAATCTGACAAGACACATATTCCGGTTTTCACCCTTTACCTCTACAGACTACTACAACGGTTTCCACACGGTCAACGAAGGTGCGTCATCCTGATCTATAGAATGTATATTTGTTGGGAATGTCATTTAGCGCTCCGGGCGGAAGCATTGATCGAAGGGATTAGGTTTCACACCAACTTCATCCTAAATCTTGACGAATCTTCACTGCCTTGACAAGAAAGCGCTTCCCGAATATCTGGGAACGACATTGTAGTCTCTTAAGATCACGCGTACGGTCCATCTGTCCTAGTCTTGTCAAGATGTGTACAACTACAATTCATAACCTTGTCTCTGAATGAATACATGACTGTACTTCTGCTTCGTCACTGTCTTGCCACCAGTGAATCCATCGTTTACTTTGCAAGTGCTTCGACGATGACTTTGACTCCCCATGCGCCTGGGTCTGGGACCTTCTGCTCCTTCAGCCAGTCGCCACCGACATATGCACTCCTCCCTGCCTTTGCTTCAATGTCCCTTGTCTTGTCTGCAGCATTTTGCACAGCTTTGACAGCACCTTCGAGTCCGGTGGGAAGCGCATCCACGAAAGCAGTAAGCGGATCGATGAGCGTGCGTGAGGGTGGGCGAGCACGTGTGTAGGTGTACAACCGAGCAAGAGCAGATTTGAGAGCGCTGCCCCAAACCTCGGTCGTTGCCACCGTAGCAGAAGAACGCGCCAGAGCTTGGGCAAGCGAGGAGAAGAAGATCCTGACGAGGGAAAGACTCAGTCATAGTCTGGAGGGATGTTTGATACGCACGAGTATAGTGCGCCGCTCGTCCCGCCCATTTTCTCCTCGGCCACGTTGGAAATGGCGATCATGCTATTGACGACATCTTCTCCTGTGATGACACCACGGTTCAGAGATTGAAGCACGCCTTTGAGTTGACGACCATCAGGAATTATGACACAGAGTATATCTAGATGGTTTGGGTAACTGACCTGAGGCGCCTGCGCTGAGGGTCAGTCCACAGTCTCCGTCACCAGCAATCTTGTCCATATCTGTAATCTCGCCTTCGGCGGCCAAGAGCGCGCCACAGGCACGTTCAATGGCGGTCTCGAAGAAACGGGCGTCTGGTGCTTTGAGGGAAGATTGGCTACTGGGAGGGGTACTGGCAGATGTCATGGAAGTTCTCTCAGTGATGGATTTTGGTTCCGTCCTGGAGGACCACTTCCACCCCGGGGCATTGCTGGGGTCGTCAAGGAGGGAGAGTATGAGATCCGTAGAAACAAGTTCGGGTTCCATTTCTGGGAGAAGCAAGAGAGTGATGGAGAACCCTGGCATGTTGAGACTCGTCTGTTCCGACGTCAGTAGCCTGTTTCGTGCGGAGAGGAAAGACGGACAAACCATGAACGATCCGGCTAGGACGCGCATCGTATTGATCCCCTGCTTGTCTAGTGCCTTCTTTGCCTCGCCTACAATGGCACTCAGCTCGAGCTCGCTGAGGCCACCGAGGTTGTTTATGAGTAGCACTACACGGTCTGTGCCGTCGTTCCTAAAAGGCATAAATGATCGGTCAGGATCAGTGGTAGAGGTAATCATCTGGATGAGGTCTGGGATGAGTTCGTTGAGTGGTGGCACTGGCGAGACACGACGGTGGCCGCTTTCGTTGTGGATACCAAGCCCAATCTCGAGCTCGTTGTTACCCAGACGGGTGTCGGGTACGGTGGTTCCAGGAACCTACGCATACAATGTTCAGATGACATGTCCACACGAGAACCTTCATGCGTACGTGACAGTGCTCTAGTCCCACTCCAATGGTTCCGAGGCGAGAAGAAATGTATTCGGCAGTGGTGTAAACCTCGTCAAGGGAGCCTCCGCGAGCGGCGAGTGCACCCGCGATCTTGTACACGAGGCAGACGCCAGCGAGACCTCTAAGAAGCTCTTGGTGAATTGTGACGGAAGCATCTGGAATGAGGAGATCTTGCCTCCTTCCGACGATCTTTCCCTGTTCTTGTCCCACTGCAACATCGTCACCGATTATCAAGAATTTGACGCAGTCCAACGTGTCCGGATGAGTGGCGGCATACTGCTCTTTTGCGAGACCAAAGTTGAGAACATCGCCAGTATAATTTCTTGGTTACAAGCCATCAGTCAGGACCGTGGAAGACAGCTGAGATTTACTTTACGATGATGATCGTTCTGAAGGGGTAGTTAAAACAGGGACGGCTAACAATGGCAGGATGACGCACCCCGCATCGCCATTCACCAAGTCGATCGCACGACGGACCTGGCTCGCACTTGGTGAGGCAAAAACATTTCCACAGACCGCAGCTGGTGCGCGAAATCTGGGTCGGCTATAAGGTCAATGCTTCGGTGATCTTACCTGACAAAATGCCTTGACCTGTGACGAACGGATAGGGGAGATGTGGGACAGCCGAATGCCAATGTACCCACCGACAAACGCGGAGTGGGAAGGTTCGTGGCCAGAGCCGCCCCCACAGACCAGCGCGACCTTTGAATGGTCTGGATTGGCAAGATAGACGACTGTTACCGAGACATGGTCAACAGAGCGCTGGAGAACGTGGAGGAGAGAGACCTCTGTGTGCAGGGTCGATGGCGAGATGTGGATTGAGTACGCAGAGGCCGTCGAGGGCGTCAAGGACGAGGTCTGCGGGGTTGTTGAGGAAGTGTTTAGTAGACATGCCTAAAGTCAGGCCTAGTCAAGAACGTCGAGGAGGTCCAAATAGCTAGGCTGTGACTTGTGACGCGTCATTAATATTGTTCAAAGTTTTACTTTTTACCGCGATGAGTCTGCCGTCGCCAGCAGCGTCGCCGTCGATTAAAGTCGCCGACTTGGATGTGGGCTCAGCACGTCGCAAGAGACAACGCTCAGAATCAATGCAATCAGACTCATCTTCGCTCAAGAGAGCCGCTTCTGAAGGTCTACGCTCAGTCAATCATGACCCACCCACAACTGAAGATATCGACGTCTACATGACAGAACAAGGCGAACGTTCCATCGACGCAGTCACTCTCATGCCTCCTCCTACTCCCCCGCACGAGCCACCCATCGATCTCGTCCCCGCCCAAAAGCACCACTACGTCACCCAGCGCCGTCCCGGGCAGATGCAAGTCGGCGATACCTGGTTCATCGTATCCCGTGCTTGGTATAGACGTTGGGAGAACGCTTGTCAGGGCATCGTCGACAAGTCTGGCCCCCTCGACGAAAAAGATGTCGGCCCCGTCGACAACACGCCCCTTGTTGACCGCGATGGCAACCTTGTCTCAGACCTGACAGAGGGTGTTAATGTCGAGTTTGTGCCCTGGGACGTCTGGAAAGCCTTTACCACTTGGTGCGTCATTCACTCTTGTTGAGTTCCCCTCGCAGTTGATCCAGATCTGTCTAGGTATGGTCCAGCCGTTCATCCGCTCCCCCGTTCCGTGATTGCCAGAGGCCACCTTGGCGAACCTAGTCTCGAACTCCGTCCTCCCCGCCTTAAAGTCCTTACCCTCGTCGACTCCCAATCAGATGGCCTAGATGGTCCTCCACATAATTACGTGATCCTCTCGACAAAAGATACAGTGAAGAAACTCTGCCAGGAACTTCTACTCAGTGTATCCGCGCGGACCGACGCTACATACAGGATATGGAAAATCCAACCCAGAGAATATGCAGGATCGTTGTTTCCTGCCTCGATGCTTGCTGCGCATGGAGCGGAGCTCTTAGAGATAAATGACAAAACACTCGAGGATGCGTTGATCGAATTTGATGACCCCTTTGTTGTCGAGTTTCTGCAGGACGGAAAATGGTTAAGCGACCAAACGTTGACAGCTCCGGCTCCGGCTGCTTCTGTCCCGTCTGTTCCTCCTCCCCTCTTTGGCACCGGAGAAGACTTCTTCAGTCGTCTGGGAAAGAGCTCTGCAACAACGAGTGTCACTCAATTCCAACATAGACAGGTCCCTTCACCCGCACCGTTGGCGGGATCGTCCACCAAAGCACATGATTCACAAGTCGCTCCTTTCAAGTCGTTCGGATTTTCCAAGAACAGAATGCCACAAGAACCGGGGACCCTTGGTCTCGGAAATATGTACGAGTTTCCGTTTGTCTTGCGACATGATCTCACGCCAGTGCCAAGGGGTAACACCTGCTTTATGAACTCTGCACTTCAGTGCCTTGCACATACCAAAGAACTTACGAATTATTTTCTTTGTGAGTGTCATTTATCGTCATATCTGCTCTCGCTTATGCAGCGCTTGTAGCTGGCGTTTACCAGAACGAGCTCAACCCTGATAATCCGCTTGGGATGGGTGGTGCTATCGCTGAGTCATTCGGCGCGCTCTTGCATCGTATTTGGGCCAAAGATTCTACCGCAACTTCCTACTCTCCACGCGAGTTCAAAATGCAGTTGCAACGGTTCGCGCCTCAATTCAGTGGATACCAGCAACATGACTCGCAAGAACTCGTGGCCTTCCTACTCGATGGTCTACATGAAGACCTTAATCGCGTGCTCGAGAAACCATATGTAGAGAAGCCGGATTGGGAGGGTGGTGGGGATCTTGAACTTGTACAATTGGCGCAAAAGTCGTGGCATGGATACATGCAGCGGAACGACAGTGTCATCGTGGATCTGTTCCAAGGACAGTACCAGAGCACTCTAGTGTGTCCTGAATGCCAGAAGGTATGTTGTCAGCCATGGCGATCACAGATTACTTGAACCACCCTCTCTCAGGTCTCGATCACGTTCGATCCATTCATGTACCTCACTCTACCTATTCCTGTGACGAAGAAGTGGAAACACATCATTGAATACATCCCATGGGATGCGTCCCAGCCACATCTCAAGGTGGAGTCGTAGCTGCTGATCTGAATTAGGAAGCTAACGATTACCACGCAGATTCATGTTGAAATTGGTCGTGATTCCAGTTTCAAAGAGCTTCGTGCACTCCTTGGCCGTTGGATGGGTGTACCACCAGAGAATGTTCGTACTCCAACTCCCACTTCCCCCTTCCGCTGACTTCTTGTTTTAGCTCCTGACTTTGGAGATATTCAACAACCGATTCTACAAGAATCTTGATGACGCCGTTCTCTGCAGTGACATGTCGGACAGTGACACTATCGTATGCTTCGAGCTACCATGCAACGGACGTCAAAGCCGATCATACAAGAAGAAAGAAACAGACCCATTCATTCTCCCAGTGTTCATAACCGACATCCGAGCCTCGCGGCCGGCATACACCTACCGTGGTCAGACTAACTTTGGCCATCCGTTCATCGTGGTTGTCGACCCCGAATCTGCTAGGAGTCTGCAAGAGATATATGAGGCTGTGGTGGATCGTCTCCGGCGCTGGACTACCCACGCCCGCGACCTTTTCACGTGGGAGGAAATCCCGTCTGTGTCTGTGGACTCAATACCTATTCCGATTCCGCCGATGGATTCTCTCACGGAGATCAAAGAGAATGGGGAGGTAGTTCGTGTTGAAGACATGAATATCGATGAAGGCGACATCACGGATGAGAAGACTGTGGTGCTCCAGGAGGATGTGACGATGGAAAGCGCAGTACCTAGCATTCCTCAGATCGTCGGAGTCAAAAGAGATATTTTCAACCTACGCGTTCAAGCAGGCCACAAGGACTATGGGACCGGGTTCAGTTCATACAGTTCCTCGGGACAACGCTTCGATTCCTGGGAATTACGTCTTGAGGAGATGGAAAATGGAGCCACATTATTAAGAGAAATGGATGCGCTCTACTGCGAGTTCGACGAAAACCTGAAAACGTATTACTTTGGCGAAGAAGCGTCGAACTGGGAGCATGCACTATGGACGAACAATGCCTGGAAGATGTTCCAACACCCTGATTATGTTGAGGCGAAGAAGGCAGCTGCGGAGAAAGGAACCAAGGGACTGACCATTGACGATTGTCTGACTGAATTCACAAAGGAAGAGCAACTGGGTGAGGACGATCTCTGGTACTGTCCCCGGTGCAAGAAACACCAACAGGCCACGAAAAAGTTCGACCTTTGGAGAGTGCCGGATACCCTGGCGGTGCACCTGAAGCGTTTTAGCAACAGCCGTGCGCTCAGAGACAAGATTGATACATTTGTCGACTTTCCCATTCAAGGTCTCGACCTCACCAATCTTGTTGGCGAACGGAAGGTCGGACAGAGGTTGGCCGAGACCGGAACTGATATTGAAGAGCTGGGGATTGGCAACATCGAGGAGCCGCTTATTTACGACCTATACGCGGTTGACGAACACCTCGGTGGTCTGGGTGGTGGTCATTACCGGGCTTATGCGCTCAACCACGTCACGGAACAGTGGTACCACTTCGATGACTCCTATGTCACAAAAAGCGAACCAAGCCAGGCAGTGGTGAGTATACTCCATTGTTATGAAGATGATCATTCATTCATTGGCCTTCCAGAATGCGAATGCGTACCTACTATTCTACAAGCGAAGGAGCAACCAACCACTTGGTGGAAAAACGCACCTCAAGATAGAAGAAGCACGGTTATGGGTTGATGATGCTATTGAGCCTACCCCATCTGTGGATACCCAGCTCCCCACACCTCCCAACGAAATCGCCGCACCTACTCTCGTATCGCCGCAGAAACCAGAAAACATTGGCTGGCGGACACCGCCTTCTTACAACAGGTCGACGCCGTCGTCTTCCCCCCCACCCCTTGGGCTACCAAATTTCGAAGAATCTCAAGGCGACACGTTTGTCCCCATTACTGTTAACCATTCCCTTCTGATGGATGGCGAAGAGGCGTTCCGTTTTCCATCTTCCTTCAAGCCGACGTCGCCTACATCGTCCAACGAGGTTGAGGCCGATGATGACGATCCCGCAAACCTACGGGAGTTTGAAGCTAGCCCCATCCAGCTCTTGGATGGTGAATGGCATCAGCTGTCCTCTTCGTCACCTTCACCGATTGGCTCTGATTCCAACCCGTTTTCCGATGCCAACTCACAGAAAAACGATCGAGCCGTAGATAATGTCTGAGATACCAAGACTTTAGAGCTCAGCAAATGTAATCTACCTACATAATCACTAGTAGCGGCCCTACTTACTCACGGGGGGCCCAAGTCGGCTTTACAGCTGTTTACAACGTTTAGTTGTAGTGACTCGACTTGTTTCCACATGAGCAGAATTCCTCCATCTCTGCTATACCTAACGATCTATAATCCTACTCTTCGACCTGACTTCTCAGCCGCACACGATGATGATGATGCTGAGGAACAGGCGCAAATTCTATTCTACACTTCATGCGACCGGGCTGTATCGCGAGACAAGATGCTGAGGCAGGTTGGGCTCGCGAAAGCGCTCGTAAACTTTGCAGAGTGAGGGAAACAATGAAAGTGGTGCGGGTGTGTACAGAACTAAACGTTCACCAGGATCTTCTATTCAACAGACCCATGTCAGAACGTTCATTCGCAGTGCAGAAGAATGGCCATGGTGAGCCCGGAGCCCAACTTTTGGATGCACGTCGTGAGTGCGACTTGGTCTGCGTCGCCTTCACCTCTCAGTTCTTTAGGCTGTCGAACTGGCGAGGACGCCGCGTACGCCGACTGTAAAGCCCGGAACCCGAGAAAAGGGAAAGGGAAAAGCCAAAAAGGAGCAACCCAGCCAAGTATCACTGTTGGACTACCATGATGGCACCCTACACGATTCTGCGATACGGGCGCATCTCATGCGAGGCTATGAGCAGTTCAAGGTCCGTCTCAAGGTCGGCCTTGTTTGTCAAGGGGCTGATGTGATGTGATTGTCAGCTTTATCATGGTTCCTTCTCCTCGATATTGTCTTCCTTGGGACAGCAAGCTTTGGAATTGCAGCTTGAACGATTCTTCACCGTGTGGGCATGGTCGTGGGACTTGGACAATGATCTGAACCTCGGCATGGATCTTGGTGCGCGAATATGTCAATGGTGTCAAGTAGTTAATTTGACTGCTCTTCCAGGCTTGCCTCTCCATCCATCATATCACTTAATGCACCCCGTCATCGAGGATTTCTCGTCACAGATACCCGAAGGAGTTGCTGCGCTTGTATTGACGCAAAGCCATGTCGCACCTTCTAGCAGATATAGAGATTCACAATACCCCATTGCACTGCCACGACATCTAATGAACCATCTTACTCCAACCCCCGGGCCCGCCATTGCCCCTCCCTCGACAACCCAACCCGACAAACTGGACGACGTGAGCCGCCCAGAGTACGACCAACGGACAGCATCGAATTCGGAATCACCCGCATCGGGTGGTTTTCTCGGTGTAAGCATAAGCATGGACGTTCGGAAATGGGCCTGGCCATCGTTTGGAAAAGGTCCCGACTCCAAAGAGTTGGTTGCGAACGCAAGCGGAGACGCAGTTCCCCGCTCTGCACCCGGAAGTGCTGAGACGCAGGTTGATCAAAACGCGTTGGAGGATGCAATCGCATCTGATAATTCGTTTGGTTTACCTACGGAGAAGTCTTCTGCGCTCGACGAGCGTGAGAAGCACGTAATTAAATCGGATGACGATGTCCAAGAAGCGGAAGCGGATACACCACGTCCATCAAGAGTTCCTTCACCCACTTTGGATTCCTCAAAGACCCCGCCTAATTGTTCACTACCTGAGGTTGACGCTCCGACGGCCGTCTACTGCGGAAAACCGCGGTTCACTTGGGTGGACGTGTTTCTGGCCCCTAGACACGACCCGTTGGCAACTTCTCGGAGGAGGGTATATCTACTCAAGGTCAGCACAGGTCAATATTGTTATCGTAGCAGGTATTCAATCTGTTTCTTCAGCGTGACCAGTACGCTGTTGCGCTGCTTGGTAACGACTTGGAGGACGTGGAAACTTGGGTAGAACTAACCTCACGCTTGCTCGAAGATGTGGGGCGGATCGTAAACGAGGACGGTCAACGGTGGGTGTGAGAACTTGACGCTCATGCGCCGACTGATGTGACACGCAGTAACATGACGACTTCGCTGCCATCCGTGACAAAGATTCTTCAACCCAAAGACCGTCGTATCCTCAAAACTGGAGACTACGTGAACACAAGCGGAGAAGCAACCCTCAGCTCAGATTGTCTGTTTGAAGCCAAAGGACTATTGGATAGGTAGAGCACCGTATATCGATGGTATGCTGAGCAGCGATTAACGACATATCCAAGAGAACCTGGGGTGATCGAGGTTTTTTCCAGGGGTCTCCATCCTCAACACTGGCACGTCGCTTCCCGGGTCACCGATCCTGTCGAAGACGCGGAGGGGGAAGCATATCTGGAGGTATCCCGTAAAGAAGCCACCTTGTCGGATGTCGATAACGTATTGCGCGAGCTATACAAGACTCGTGGTTAGAGTTGGATGGCTCTCGATGAATCATTAAATCAGGCGGTCCGAACTTGTTTCGTAACCCCCCAAGTCGTTCATGTTCTCGGTCACCTAAAGGTCTCCGATCGCTTCCAAGGTCAAGTGCCTATCATTCATACTTGATGCATCTATGACTGGGTGGGACCCTTGACGCATGATGACCGATCAATATCGTCAATTGTTACTGGCCTGTTCAAATCAGATAAGGTTATGGTCCCTTCGAGTGGTCATGATGCCGCTGGGATCGAGGGTCGACTAAACTCAGAAACGTTTGCTCCACTTCTTTGTAACTCCTCAAATGACCAAATGATACTGTAGCTGTTCTTTCATTGAGGGTTTCAATGTCATCTAACCGACTTTGGATCTGCTTAGCCTCGGGTATCGCGGGTTGGAACCTGAGGCCTGAAGGTTTCATTCCTTGCCTTCCCATTCAAAGTATAACCAGCGTTTTCCCTGAACTTCATCAACCACGGGTCAGCGTTTGTTGTCCACCTCTCTGATTTCGCATTCTAGTACATATCGTTTTAACCCTTTTCCAGACGCGATAATTCCATTCAAGGTTATGTTGGTTTCCGTGTGCCCTGAGATGGAACATCAGTCACAGGCAGAGATGGGCAGTGCTAATCTAACACAATTGTCTCGCGTTTACCTCGTTAGGCTGTTGCATTCAGGTTTACTGAAGGTAGGACACAACGCTCATGTCATTGTCACCGGGTTGCACTTTCACCGTTCTTGGATCTAACTTAAGCCTCTGCCAGCACGCAACACGTCGTCGTAAACCTTGCGAACGCGTACGGCGTCCGCGGAGGACTCTTGTCTCGACCAAGCAACTAGGCGGCCGATTACTTCACCTCGTGGAAGTGTTTGAGGAATTTCGACAACGCTGTCGTATCGTGCACGAGAAGAACGAGAAGAGAGAAGCGATGTTGCACATGGTGCATGGGATGCTGCAGGAGTGGCGTGATATGCTACGGGAACGGAGTTTATCAGCCTGAGTTTCTGAGTCCTCCCACCTACATTGGGGGGAACGACAAACGATACAAGTATCACAACTTCCTAGAATGAATTCACAACGTACCACTTCGTAGAGTAATCATCTATTGGGACAAAGCAAGTGTTACACGGGGGGATGTATGCTGACCGGGAGTCGTCCGACAAGTACAATTTACATGTAAAACTCGGGCTTTCTGGCATTGATGCCATACTCGGCAAGTGCTGCACTAAGGTCATCCATGGTTAAAGTCGTCCTTGTTTTGTCCTTTGGAAATATGAAGAACTCCTCGCCGGGGATAAGGCTAACAAAGACGCACCTTGGCAGCTCCAGGACCTGAAACGGTCGCACGAGCCCGCCCACTCGCTGCGTTTGTACGTATACGAGCATGTTGGTATGCATCTGAGGCAATATCAGAGACGAATTTTTGAGCAGCAAGAGAGAGAAGGCGTTTCCTTGACAAGGACGTGAGTGGATGTACGGTGGGTCATGAGAAACCTATTTACAAGCGGACGTCTTCGCATTCAAACCCAACTCTTTGGAGATAGTAGTCTGTGACCTCGTTAGGGATCTGCGAGATGGGTGAGTTGAAAGACGGATAGAAAGGGATGAAAATTGGACATACCAGGGGTTCGTAGTCGTCAAGCATGAGTAGGAATTCTGCCAAAGTGCGGTCCTTTCGTGCATCTTCTGCTGCCTGCCGAGTCTGGGGTACGACAGTTGCGGTGGAAGAACTGGCGACTGCAGTGGTTGTTGCCTGGGATGTCTGTGGATGATCTGAGAAGGATTGATATTGATACTGGGATGGCTGAGGTTGTGGAGTAGGCGAGTCTGAGTATGTCGTCGATGCAGACATGACTGAACAGTCGGAGTTTCACCGCAAACTATAAAAGGCCTCACACTTTTTTTTCTTGCTTTGTGTTCCACTTGTGACTTTGACGATGGTAAGTCTTTCCACTTTCCGGTCCACTCTGAATCTACAACTACATTCAACATGATGTTTGAGGCATTTGGCTTTATGCAGGCGTCGTCCTGCACTGCAGAAAAACCATCTCAGCTACCTTCGGTGGGCCAAGAGCCTACCGCTTTTTCTGATCTTTCTTAGCCTCGAATCCTCAGATATCAGCGTGCTGACTGCATTTTGTTACAGTTTTGATCATGTCCGCCCGTACTACTTTGATGTCGTCTGTAATTCTCTATCAATCCATGTCCTGCTACCTTGAGGTCAAGTTATGACTAGCAATATCCTCGTGCGATGGAAATGTCTCTAAAATTCCAACTATCTGTTTACATTAAGAATGACTATGTGGTGTCCATCTTGATGAGGTTGGTATCGTCAAATGGAGTGGTACTTTTGTCTGCAATGTCTGCAAGTTCCATCGAGGCTAACAAGGCGTCAAGGTCTGGTGAGACTATAAATCTCTTATTGATCTCGCCCAGGACATGGAGCTTTTTGTTCTCCACGTCCAAGTGAACTGCTTGCTGCAGAAAGGATGCTTGTGTGGCCTCTGAGACCTTAGAGAAGCGCGTGAGCTACGGCGCGAGAGAAGTGTGATAAGAACGGCCCCATACGTTGAGGACGATTCCGTTGCCCAGTCGCATCTTGACAATCCCGCTACGGTAAACCTCCATATGGCCAATGACGCCATCGACCTTGGGCAACTGTTTCGACGCTTCAGCACCAGCTTCGGTCGCCGGTATAGTGGATCCTGATGCAGATGGGGCCGGGGACTTGACATCTGCCGCAAAGGATACCTTGCGTTTCAGAGCAGAAGGCCCTGGATCGGGGATGTCCACATCCATGTCTCCTGATGAATCCGGAGTTGGCACCGAAGCGGATACGAAGGTTGGGAAAGGTTCAGGAAACTGGAAAAAGTATAACCGTTCCTGTCGAATACCCTCCTGCAGACATGGTTTTGTACTCGTTTGTGATTCAAGTGAGAGTACGGACCTCGACCGTGGTTGTTTGAAGGGCGAAATCCTGTATAAGATCTTCGAGTTCTTCTTCTTCCTCACTTTGATCTAGATCAAGCGCATTTGACTGATCCACACTTTTAGCAGAGGGTCCTACGAATAGATTAGTTTAATATGGTGTGTAGAAAGGAGAAAGCGAAAGTCACCTTGCTGGCTTGAAGAGGATGGTAACGGAACCTCTTCAATTTCTCTGTTAACTCCTTTACCTTTTTTTCGATCCCGTCGTTCTTTTTGCAGCGTCTCCGGGGCCATCCAATCCATCTGCCGCACATTCTCCATGTCGATGATCTCGACACCCTCGTCTGGCTCTGAGTAAACCTCCTCATCACTCTCATCTTTTGGTGTCTGAGTCGTGTCCACAAGAAGATTTTCGCGCTGTTTTTCTTTCTTCAACGTCGGCGCCGCCGAGTTTGACAAGTTGGTACCCAACGCTGACGTCTTTGCAGACCCTTGCGGAACGACGGGCGTAAAGTTGGCTCTTGGCGCGCCGCGTCGGGCGGAGGTGCCAGCGAGGGCGGGACCCATTGCGAAAGGACCACTTGCGGTCATTTCGACTGGAGGCGGACGAGGCCCGGCCCCTCTTCCCTCGCCTCCCCGACCTCTGCCTCTACCGCGACCCCTACCATCTCCCTTGTCCGGAGGCGGAGCAGAAGCCTGGGCGGGTTCCTAGGGTCGCGATTTATGCACATGCTAAGACAGACAGGACACCGCATACCTGTTTGACTTCTCTGTGGATTCACTGCATAAGAACGAATGAAAGAAATGATCCATGATTCGTGTCGCGTACTCTTTCTTTCTACGCGCCGGTAGGGTTGGAGTGAACTTGAGTTTCTGGGTGCCTTGCCTGGTCACGTCTGTCTGTTTCTTTGCGAGATTGGCGATGGCTTTTGGGCCAGCGGATTGTTCAGGATTGTCGGTCATGGTTGATGTCAACTACTCGGCGATCGACGTATCGGTCACGTGTTTTTAATCAAGGGATAGGTTTGATCAGAGCCATCATTTCCTTCCTCACCCGTGGTTACAATGAGCGAAACCAAGCACCTCCATGCCACCTACAATGATATCCACAAAATAATCAAGGCCACCGCTGACAGGATCGTGGCGTTCAAGCCGACTTTGATGCTCGCAATTGGTTTGTACACTTGACATCCACAATCGAGATCAGTCGCATTGACCAGTCGACTCTGGTTCAGGAGGAGGGTTGGTTCCATGCTCATTTTGCCATGTGTACATCATCTTGATCGACTCCTGTCTTGCAGTGGCTATTTCCCTGCCCGGGTATTGGTAAGCTTCTTCCGCTCTGCGGCACATACCCCCACATTGAACTTCGTGATCCTATATGCAGCGCACCTTCCTTAGAGATTCATCCACGAAGAAGTGCGTACCCATGCAAGCTATTGGCCTCTCGCTCTACCAGCCTCTCCCGGGAACCACTGCTAGGCAGATAGGCACAGAGGTCATCCGTACGCAGTGGTTGTGAGTGTTCTCCTTACTCGGTCTCGATATGTCGCATATCCCGAATTCACAGAGGACCTGATCCCGGCAAGGTTTTATTGGGCAAAAGAGTGATCATTGTCGTGAGTAATCAGACCTCGAGGTGTGTTATCTGATAAGAACTCTGGTTCACGATCGCAGGATGAAATCGATGATACGCGGAAAACTCTCCAGTAAGGCACATTGGATAAACGGATCGTCCGATCAATGTTCTTAAACCATGACCGTTCGTAGGTACGCTCTAAGGGAACTCCAAAAGGACGTCGAGAAAGAGCTGCAGGCACTTCCGGAGTCTGAGCGCGAAGCTAACCGCGCCGAGTTCGCCATCTTTGTCGTGCACAACAAGCTAAAGCCGAAGCTTGGGGTACTACCACCCGATATCCCGTGAGTCTTGTTCTCAAGGTTTAGTCTCACATGCCGAGCGAGATACTTTCCCACCAGGTATTTCGCGGGCGCAGAGATTGGCGATGTGTGGTAAGAAATCAATTGACGACCTGACGATGGAATTCTAATGCCTTTCTCCTTTTGTCGCATTTGCTTTCCAGGCTGGACTATCCATGGGAAGCTGCGTGAGTATCCCCTAGGATTTGTCGCGTCTGGTCACATCACTGAGTACGTTTTCCCTACTGATAGGGATATCGAGGAACACGATAGACTAGCCGCGGAGGAAAAGATCACGATGAATGGTGGATCTGAAAAGGTGTTGGGTTTTATTTGACAAGTATATGTGTACCTCCTACGACATAATAAACACAAAATAGAGTCTCGTGTGTGTTATGTCACTAGCGAGGCGGATGGGATATACCAAGTACTTTGGTGAATTGGCGACTCTCGAATGCGGATTTGAGTCCGCTTCGACACCAGTGCCGAGACTTTTTTCGTACGCGCGGTTTGACTTTTCCTCCATCCCGCGATCCGCAGTCTTCCACGAGTCAGGTGTGCGTAGTACGTATTATCACCAAGCAGTGTTGTGCGGAGAAAGAGTCGAGTCTCTCACCCTCCTTGCGTTGGATACTAGTCGCCGCTCGCTTCCGCCTTTCATCGTGACTTTTGTCTGCATTCGAGTGCGTAACAACACGTTGGCATTCGAATCAGCCCCACCGGTCCACGCAAGCTCGTACCCATGGCGGAGGAAGTCGAGTATGAAGGATTACCATCGAACGCGGGGCTCACGGTGCGCCGCTCCCTTTTTTTTCGTGTGTGAGGTGCATCTTTGCTCATCTGTGGCACACAACCAGGTGAACATGTTGGCCGGTGCGCTGGTGAGTCATGCCCACGCACGCTCGTCGCTCTGGGATCCAGTTGTTGTGCGGTGATGCTCAACGTTTCCTTAGGCCGGTATAACAGAACACGCCGTCATGTTTCCCATAGACAGCATCAAGGCAAGTGATGCCCCGGTGACACGATCCATTGTGACTCACTGGTGTGTCATTAGACACGGATGCAGGTTTTCGCTACCTCACCGACAGCAGTGTACACGGGCATTGGAAACGCTTTTACTCGAATATCGTCTACGGAAGGGATGCGAGCATTGTGGCGAGGCGTGTCGTCGGTGATTCTTGGCGCGGGACCTGCACACGCAGTCCATTTTGGAACATACGAAGCAGTCAAGGAGCTTGTGGGTGGCAACAATGCTGGAAATCAGTGGGTAGCGACGTGTACGTGCCACCTCTCGATCTGCATTTTCCACCCCATCTGCGCGTTCATGCGTGCTCACTCGCGTTTCCATAACACACAGCTCTAGCCGGCGCAGCTGCCACAGTTGCCAGCGACGCGTTGATGAACCCATTCGACGGTGAGTTCTCTTTTTCTCGTTTCGCGTTAATTTTCGCCCACGCAGCCCATTTTGCTTACAGTTATCAAACAACGGATGCAGGTACATCAATCTGAGTTCCGATCCGTCTTCACCGCGATGCGGGTAGTCCATCGTACCGAGGGTCTTAGCGCGTTCTATGTCTCATACCCGACGACGTTGACCATGTCGATTCCTTTTACGGCCGTGCAGTTCACGGTCTACGAACAAATAAAAAAGGTGCTGAATCCCAAGGGGGAGTACTCGCCCGTGACACACATGATCGCAGGCGGTGTGGCAGGCGGTGTGGCGGCTGGTGTGACGACACCATTGGATGTAGCCAAGACGCTCCTACAGACGCGTGGCACATCCCAAGACCCTGAGATTCGGAGACTGGGTGGCATGATGGACGCGTTGAGAGTCATCTGGACACGGGATGGCTTGAAAGGGTTCGGGCGAGGGATTTCTCCGCGTATATTGACGCACATGCCCAGCAACGCCCTATGTTGGCTTTCGTACGAGTTTTTCAGTGAGTTTCTCCGTTTCGATTGGCTAGTTTGGTTCCTGACGTCGTATGCAGAGGTCGCTATACGCGAGTGATGGACGTTTATAGAGTTGACGAGTGTTCCGGGCCTCATGAGCAAAATGACTACTTGTCCGTACATGTGCTTTGTTCCTAGTGATACAAACATCCGCATTACATAGCATTTCTCTCCCAATCTCAAACATCCAAGCATAGATAAACACTTGGGACTGCCTACATCGATAATTCCCTTCAATGTCGAGCCCATTGACATAGGACGTTTTAATATCTAGAGTTGCAATGCGAATAAGTGATCGTACCGGGCGTGAACCAGAGATGACAGTCAAAAAGAGGTATCTATACAAATGCATTGTCCGTTGCTTCCGAGGGTATTCAATTTGGGTATCTGGCTAATGAAAGCCATTTGTCATTTGTTGACTTCTCTCCCTCAGCGCTCCCCACATCACCCACCAGTCCTCAGCCGCCTCTCTCCCATGGTAGGCAAACACCTCGCATATTTCGTCCCACTGCCAACGCAATCTGGTTTGATCCCAACCCTTGTGACCTTCCAACATCATCTTCCCAAGAGCTTCATCACGTGCATCCCTTGCCGGACCTGGAGGAACCCAGACAAAGGCAAACGCCTTTGTCTCCTTGGAGAATATGGCGTGTGCCCGGGGTTCACGAACTTCCTGAAAGGCCTGAGCGAGGTGCGCGATTTGTTTCTCAGATTTGAGATACGTGAACAATGTGGTGAGCACCCCGGCATCTTCGATGGGCATGCTACAGCTCTGTATACACATGGGCTTGAAACACGATCAGCGCGAATGGACGTGGAATACGTGTAATGAAAAAGCGTTACCCATATTGGAAATGCCGACTCGCTCATCACAATCAATCTCCCATACTCGTCTACCCAGTCCTCAGCAAACTCCCGGTGATAGAGTCGTTTACGTAGAAATGTGGGAATGCGGTTCAGTAATCGTCGTAGCCTAGTAAGAAATGATCACAAATCCCCATGATAACGTTGGAACGTTTGCTTACTTGGGTTCGCATGAGATTCTTAGCTTGCTCCCTGCGACCGACACATTATCATAGGCGATATTGTCATCCACGCGGCCCTCCGGGTCAACTTCCGGCACGAACACAAGCACGGAGCACGTCTTCCCTTGATCCTAACACAACGCTGATCAGAATCGCACGGATATTGATGGATCACCGTACTGTCGTAAGCGCAAGCGCATGCCGATTGTCGCCTGTCCATATTTTATACTGTTCAAGGTGAGTAATCTAGCAAGTTAAAACAAGAGAACGCCACGTACATCGGGATCGTCCGGGTTATACCTTGTGAGTTCATATAATTCGGGGTCATCTTTCAAAAGAGCTCGTGGAATAGCACCGCTGTTGCATAGTCAGCGGCACTTATCGGCTGGGAAACTGCTCAACTCACACGTAAGCGCAATGCCCTTCTGGACTCTCCTCCTCCATGGGACCGTTTATCGCTTCCCTCATAACGCTCCGTGTCCCGTCCGCACCAATGATCACGTGTGCTGCCATTGTCCGGCCGTCGGATAGAATGATACGTGGCCGTCTTGGGTCAGGTCGGACAGAGGTGACAGTGCGCTGGAACTCAAAATGGACACCTGCGTTTCTTGCCGCATCGAAGAGAATCTGACATAGATCCCGGTACTGTGCGCTGATTTAGGATGGAAGTCGGGAGTGTTGAAACCATTACCTAACCTGTATCACGAGATAATCGGCACCGGACTCTTGGAGGACATCTTCTCGCCATTCGAGGCAGCCAATCACGTGACCATCGTCCACTAAGTTGGAAATGAACACTTTTGTGTGGGAATGCGGAGTAAGGACTCACTTGATATGAACGTACTGGAACGTATCGACAACGCAGCTTTCCTCAGCTGCTTTTCAAAGCCCCATTCCATGAGGAGTTTGGTGGCATTCGGCGGAAGATGAGCGCCACCCTTTCTCTGAAACGCGATCGTGATTTGTAAGACGAGAACTGCAATCGAGGGGTGATGGGACAAGCAAACCTCACTAGGACCAGTGCCTTTATCGACGACGGTGACTCTGTGGCCAGATTGGCGCAACCTGAGGGCGGTAGCGAGACCGGTGACACCTTTGGACGGAAGTGAAGAGGTGATACGAATGGCGGGGTGAATGACGAACCTGCGCCGATGATGATAAAGTCAATCGGGAAGAGAACCTGTTTTACAACCGTGTTCATGGAGGTAAAGCTTGCTGAGGGCGGGGGCATGAAGGAGAGTGGGGGGAAGGGAGAGAGGGAGAGAGGGGGGGAAGGGGAGAAGGTTGAGTCGGTGAGACTTGTTTAGAAGGCGGTCTTTGGACGGCTAAGTTGCGACACACGGGAGTGACGATAATTTTTTGATCCTAGCGAGGCTTCGCACGGCGAGCTTCGATAGTGTCGGTCCATCAGCTTACCCCACAAATAATAATAATAAAAATAATAATGTCCTTCTGCCGAAATGACATGTGAGCGCGATACCCCGTTTGAACTGGCTCGCTGGCATAGCTGGAATGGACGAGAAACCCTGGTATGGAACGCCGCCTCCGCGTCGTGGCACGCAGATTCTTGTGTCCACATGCAGGGTCGGCTAACCAAGCCGGCGGGTTCAGCCTGATCAATGATCTAGAAGCGCCAAGGCAGCGGCACAATATCGGTGGCAGAAATGGGTCCACTAATCATTATGAGCGTTCTCTTGAATGAATGCCAGTTAATAATTTGTGTATGTGAGCGGAGGTGGGTTTGTTCAGCACGCATGCCGTACTACGTTGCATACTTAAGCGACGGGGAAGATAGCACAAAGTTTGGGATTAAAAATGGAGAACGGTGCTCGACAGTCTCCGAGATTATCAGTCACAAACTCACCACCTAAACAGTGTGGCTGTTTCAGGTGACTTTGCCCAAAAAAGGTAACCTAGTCTTTCGACTTACTTTGATCATGCTCACCGCTGACCAACCGCTCTCTGTGCCTTCAAACGCGCCGGAACACTGTCCAGTAATGTCACCAGTACCGCTGAAATCATCCAAATTCTAACGATCTGTCCTTCAGGGTACAGAGTCCGAGCTCGCAGGCAAAGCTGACGCCTGCAATGGCTGTCCAAACCAACAGATTTGCGCTACCGACACCCCCAAGGGTCCCGACCCCGCTCTCCCATTGATTCGTGACCGCATCCGTTCCGTAAAACACAAGATCCTCATCCTCTCTGGAAAAGGCGGCGTCGGTAAATCCACCTTCACCGCCCAGCTCGCATGGGCGTTTGCCGCAGACGACCATCTCCAAACCGGCATCATGGACGTCGACATCTGCGGCCCCTCCATACCCACCATCCTCGGTATCGCATCCGAACAGGTACATGCCTCGTCCACCGGCTGGTCTCCTGTTTACGTCCAAGATAATCTTGGCGTCATGTCCGTC
Source organism: Harrya chromipes (assembly GCA_038091155.1). Lineage (NCBI taxonomy): Eukaryota > Fungi > Basidiomycota > Agaricomycetes > Boletales > Boletaceae > Harrya > Harrya chromipes. The sequence goes on from JBBPNX010000037.1 coordinate 27,083, forward strand.
GGATTCTTGTTGCCGTCGTCCCGTGATGCGGTCATGTGGAGGGGCCCGAAGAAGAACGGTCTCATCGCTCAGTTTCTCAAAGACGTCGATTGGGGCGATCTGGATTATCTCCTCGTCGATACCCCGCCCGGCACATCGGACGAGCACCTCAGCATCGTGCAATACCTCAAAGAGAGTACTATCGACGGTGCCGTGCTCATCACCACCCCACAAGAGGTAGCCCTACAAGACGTACGCAAGGAGATCGATTTCTGTCGTAAAGTTGGCGTGCCGATCCTCGGCTTGGTCGAGAATATGTCCGGTTTCGTATGCCCTAACTGCAAGACCGAAAGTCGGATATTCCCGCCAACGACGGGAGGTGCGGAGAGGCTCGCCAAGGAAACCGGAGTCGAGTTGCTGGGCAAGGTACCATTAGATCCTCGGATCGGGCAAAGTGCAGACTACGGCGTCAGTTTTTTGGATGAATACCCAGACAGCCCGGCTTCGACAGCATATCTGAACATCATCGATCGTGAGTCTTCCGTTATCCTTCGTGGCACCTCACGTTCACCTTTGAAACAGGAATAAAACACATACTTGGCGACAACTAGAGAGAGTGACACCATCGACATTCCTTGCTCCACCTACTTACATGTATTGTGATAGCTATGCGTGATCTAATGATGGCCCCCCCAACTCCGACTTCTCAGTGTCCACCACTCCCTGGCCCCTCTTTCTCACAAAATCGAGCGGCATCTCGCTCGGGGGTGCATCCGCCTCCGACTCTGACTCTCGGTCCGTAATATACCGCCCTATCAGTGCAACTCCTGCCAACCCCCCTGGTAGCCCTTCCACACTCTCGTGTATGGACACAGTAGACAGGGTTCGCAACAGTTTCCGTACAGTGATATCACCTCCTGTGGTCGACGGAGCTCTCGACCGTGCAGGAACCACATATGTCTCGCTCCGAGTCGGAAATTCTATTCCGTTACTGCCGTCGACCAAGGGGGCAGGATGTTGTACCGTCGCCGGGTGTGGTGAGGTCGACTGCCGAGCGGGCGGTAAAATACTGGATCGGCGAGCGTAAGTTACAACGGGGTCAGTAGGTTCTGTCGCGTGAAACGTCTCTGTCCCTGTAATAGTCCGAGGCGCGAGGGTGTCCACATCCCGTTCTTGTGCATTGCTCATGCGAGGCAACGATGCGTCCAGGAACTTGTCTGTCGTAGGCGACTTTGTTGATTGTACCGGCGATACGCTCGGCGAAGATCGGACCCGGTCCCCGTCGAGTATGCTGGGAAAGGGCGTGGTTTCGTGTTTCAATCCTCGCACCTCCATTCTATAATCCTCTATCTCCTTCCACAATGCATCTCTAAATTCATCGAGTGTCTCGAGCTTCTCGATGTCTCGCCACTTTTCAAACTTGGTAGAGCATTCTGGCTCATCAGACTCTTCGTGGTATGCCGCAAGCCACGGGTGTGAGAGGGCATCTGGAACAACGATACGGGACAAGGGGTCGAATGTGATCATTTTCTCCAAGAGGTCAAGAGCTTTGGTAGAATGATTAGATGGGCAAGGGAATAGAATATCGGCACTCGCCCAAGTGGTCTGCGGCTGGTAGCAGTCTTCTGAGAGAAACAGCCTGTCTAATGTGCAAGGACTGGACGTAAGCCTGCGCCTGTTGTCGCATCAGACACTGTCACTTGGTCTCCGAACATTCGAAATACCTTCTCGCTGCCTATTCGGCGAATGACATCTTTGTCAGGAGTGCCTAGTACATCGAGAATTTTGTTGAGTTGATCCACTGAAGGAGATCACATCCTTAGAAGACTTGAGAGAGAGATCGACGTAGAAGCTAACCATAACTGAGAGCATCATCATGAGGACGTCATGCCAGTCGGCACAAGATAAACTCACTCTTTCCCTTTGAACAGCGGTCTCCCGAGCAGCAGTTCAGCAAAGATGCATCCTATCGACCAAACGTCGACTGTTGTCTCGTCGTCTCAGCATCATGCCGGTCGTTTAAACGAGTGTAAACGTGTTCACTAACTAGCTGTGGTATATCCCCTGGATGACGTGAGTCGGACGTCAGCAGCAAGAAACAACGCCATGTCATCTACCTGAACGCAAGCATGATCTCCGGCGCCCTGTACCACCGCGTCGCGACATACTCCGTCAGGTGCCCGTTGGTGTGTTCGTCGGGCACGGCATCAAAACCTCGGCTTAAACCAAAGTCACAAATCTTGAGCTCGCAATCCGAGTTGACCAACAAGTTCCCCGGTTTCAGGTCTCGGTGAATCACCGAGGCGGAGTGAATGTATTTCATCCCTGTACAGCAAAAATCGACGCAGAACAAAGAAGACGGTCGGTACGAGAGGTTTACCTCGAAGGATCTGGTAAAGAAAGTACTGGACGTGTTCGTTAGTAAGGGTCTGTCCGGACTTGATGATTTGGTGTAGATCGGCTGCGAACGCTCAGTGATAGAACCCCCTGGATCGATTTCCAGACACGACAGACCTTCCATGGGCTACAGAAATCACGCATCAACTACCGCAAACGACCGGTGGGCACAACTCACCTCCATGAAAATGTATCTGTCACCGAGCATTCAGCGCAATCGACCAGTAAAAGGAAACGACGCACATCTCTTGAAAATCCGGAGATATGGCATCCACGTCGATCAACCCGGTAATGTTCTCGTGGTTCGCAAAGTGTCTGAGCAGCGTGATCTCCCTGAGAGCACGCTTTGCGAGCTGCACTTTGTCAAACACCCGAGTGACCAATTTGATAGCCACCGTCTCGCCCGATATCTCGTCCGCCGCCGACCTGCCACGGACGGCGTGAGTGGGACACCATCTCGTGAAGTGACACGCACGCACACGACCACCCCGTACGCCCCCGAACCCATCTCTCTCACCAGTTTCCACCGTTTCTCGACGTGAAATATTTTTCCAAAGGAAGACATGAACGTATGGTACCCTCTACGCCACGCTGCAATCAACCCGATCGACACCTGGTTGGTGAACGAGAGTACCTTTTTTTCATGCTGTGATGCTCGTGGTGTTGATTTGAGCGTCGCCGAACTCGGGATCGACCGCGATCCATGTTCTCTGAGGCGGCAGAGGCAATGGGCGATGAGGACTGGTCGCCGCTGGTGTTGTTGGACGGGTTCGTCATGTTTCGGAACGAGAGGAAGATTGCGGCGGGTTGCTTCCTCGTTTATGAATTGCCGCTGACACGTTGCCGGGTATCATAAGGCACCCTGCCGGTGAAAGATTGGATGTCAAGTAAAGGCCAAGGCGTTGTATTACAATAGTTGTGGACTCGAACAGTGACACCAACTGTCGCGTCCTCGGAAATAAGACAAGTTGTCAATGTCATTTATAGTTCACGGATATAAACTACCATAATGCTACAGCCTTCCAAGCCAAAATAGCCCTCTCGGTACTCACAAGCCAGTCTTCATACGCTCATGCCGCGGTCAGAAGAGGGTCGACTGGTGTCGATGGTGCCGACATTGTCGACAGCGTGTGGTCGTCTTCCCCAAATATGTCCAAGAAGCCTGCCACCCGAGCCTTGTTTCCCGCCTTCTTAGTCACATGCTCCCGCAAGCCCGACTTCAAGCTAGGTTGCTTATCCACAAGTTCCCGAAGCTGTTCCTTGGGTAATTGCAGGAGTGCTCCAAAACTTGCGGGAGCGATCACCTTTGCACACCGGATGAACCCTTCCCACAAGTGAGGATTTTGCCATATTTTCTTCGTAATCAGACGGGAGAGTAAGGTGGTCGAAACAAAAGCCACCAGTGATTTGTACGTTGTCACCGCTTGGATCACCTAACACAAGTTGGTATTGAATCACCAGCATTGGTCGCTTGCGGAACAACGTACCGTCCGAAGGAACAAAACAGGTAATACGGGTTCGTCGACTATTTGTTGCATCACCACAGCGAGAATCTCGGATCGGAAAACATCCGTCATCGAGAAACAGATACCGATTGCTGAGAAACACGAGATTACAAAATACGAAGGCGGACATGAAGGTGGAACACAAACCTTCGATGGCACTCTTGAGTCCAATCTCCTTCTCGAACTCGTGAAGCAAGACCATCAACTCTGCCGGAGTCAGCAACTCGCTTTGCCGGACCCGAGGTAGATTCGAGGTCACACTCCCAAACGTTTGTGGCGGGGTGGTCACGACGGAGCTAAATACGGAACGAACCAAATTCTTTGGCTCCTGTTGACCGTTGAGTATCGAAACTATTCGAGGAAGGTAACGCATGATGTCCGCCTGCAACATTCTTGAGATACTGAAAAAAAGGTGCGGATGACCTTTACCTTGTCCATCTCCGCAATGATCGGGACGAGAAAGCGTGCGTCGAGATCGCGCTCGCCAATGAGACCTTTGACCAAGGCCACGAGTTGGGTACTGGGTCTGCCATGCTCCGTAAAGATAGTGAGCACTCTGAGGGCGAGCGATTCAGAGCCTGCAGGGCAAGTTCGCATGAGGGTAAGCAGTTTGCCATTACTCGATCCCAAGGATTTGATGAGAGCGGTGATCAAATCTTGGACTGCTTCTTGAACGGAAATGTCCATTTGGGCGTAAGCGGAAAATATTCTGGGAGAAAAAAAATATTCAATGCAAGGTATGCCGCAAGAAGCAAAAAGGGTCATACTCATCCAGGAATTCCGGAACTTTAACAGACAAAGCAAAGAGTAATTCAACATGTTGGAGCACAAGAGATTTGTCAGCTGGCAAATCAATTTCTTCGGACAGGTATGGCGTTTGTATGAGCTCTTCAGTTGGCAGCTGACCATCTTCCATATTCTCGTCATCTTCGCCCCCGTTGGTAACGGATTTCGGGCCCTTTGGTGGGCGCTGTTGCAAACGGCGAAGTATCTGGAGTGCAAAGTCGCGTATCATGCTATCCATGGGTTCAATGCCTGGTACCCATCGCCTTACGGTATTGATCGCGGCGCGACGTGTGACGGATTCTGCGCGGGCCGCCCAAAATGTACGTCAGAGACATAAACTTTCATGAGAATGCCATACCTGGGTGTGTCGTTAGATCCAATAAGACACGGAGTGCTTCCGCTCGTAACGAGGGGCGCTCAAGAACGAATTCGCGGAGACTCGTGAACCCTACATGCATCCTATTGGCATGGATTAATGCGGTTATTAGGCACTTCACATCGATAGAGAGCTTACTTTTCAGGGTCGACTGAGAGGTCACGTAAAAGATCCAAGACATCCGGGGGTATGGAGGGTAGGTCCAGGAGGAATTTGGCAAATGCCTTATCTTTGCTGTCCGGTTTCCCTTCTGCTTTGCCTTCGAGGACGGTCTGGTACGAGGAGACTAGTTGGTTCAGCCACGAATCATAATTGGGTCGCTGATCGTTCGAGATGAGCAGGAGGGATATCACCGTGTCACAAATCATACCGAATTGGATCCATTGCCGATTCTTATCCGGTCATTATACCACTCTTCGTTCATCCATGCTGTAGCGAGGCGTAACCTAAATGAACATGTCAGTAATAAATCACCACCTGAGCGGTAGAATCACTTACCTTGATGGGAAGTCCATCATAATGTAGTCACAAAGTGCCTGCCGTAGTTTGTCTTGCCGCGAAGAGAAATCTGCCAATTGTTCTTCCTCTTCAGTTGACTTTTCCCCATTTTGTGGTATGGCCGCAGCAGGCTCAGCGACGCGAGTTACCATACGAATGATAACCAACATCCACATATCATCAGAAAGAGCGCCGGCAGACAATGCATGGGACGTTTCTTGTAGTTCTTCCCCGCCGTCACATATGCGATCGACAGCTGCCCGCATGAGAGCAACTCGGTCAACTTCCGTCTGCTCTTTGGGCAATGGTAGCTTGAAGTCAGTCAAATCAAGGCTGAGTGCAACTTCGGGAAGTTCTGTGACCGCCTCCTCTTCATCCACAACCTCAGCACCTCCGGAAAGCTGTCGGAAACCCGTCTGAATAGAGCAAACATTGCATAAAAAGTGACTCACAGCTTCGTTCAATCGATCAGGCTCATATTCCACTTCCTCTTCGTCGATGTCCATTCTAAGTGGATCAACCGGCTCGTCCTTGAGAGGTGGTGTTTCCGAGACTGACGTGGATTCAGGCGCGGTACCATCTGGTGGTTGTGGGGCCACCCCCGGTGCCTCCTCCCTGCTTTGCCTATACGCCTGAACCAAATCCACTAGGGCAGGCTCTGTGAACGCTTGCAAGTTGGCAACAATGAGATCCGTCACAAGCGCAATAGGTAACGTCGTGAAGTCGAACGAAGCGAGGAATGCTGTCGAATTGGCAGCAGCGTTGTCGACCTCGACCTTGAGACGCTTGGCGTCTGCGGGTTGGTCGGTAGCTGGACCAGTAGGCAGGGGCCGTTTCTTCATGGCCTCCGCGGCAGTAGCTGCAACGGCGGCCTTGCGTGCCCTCTCTTCTGCAGAGGCCCTCTCCATGCGCGCGGCCTGTTGGGAGAGCGCTTCATTGATTTGGGCACCAAACGCAGAACCATGCGGCCCTCTGAGGAATGTGTTGCATCAGCAAAAAAAACGAGACAACGCAGGCGCCGAAAGACTAACCTGGAAATATGTATCAACAATATCCGGATGCCCTTCTCGACGCTCTTGATAGCAGAGACTGACAATCCGGCGAGTGCGACGGGTGTCCATGACGCTAAAGAAGATACGACCAGTTGCACCAACGTCGGACGCTGTTTGACAAGGTTACTCCAACTGTTCAGAACTGCAGTCAAAATGTCAACGCTTCTGTGAATGTTGTCAAGGCGCTGCAGAGCAAGAGCGGGTCGATGGCAGGCTTACTGGTTGGTGTATAGAATGGTGATGACATTTTCCAAGAGTTTCATGCCCTCCGCTTCGAGAGCCGCTGCGGAGATGAAAGGATGGTCAGCAGGAACGTTTGCGATGCTTGGATCGTTCTTGTTTTGAAGCTGTCAAACGCTTCAGGATTGGATATCATGACAGTTCAAAGGGATAGCTACCCTTGGATCCGAGACCCCTCGCGTCTGTAGGACGATGACTCGCTGCATGAACTTGACTGCGGAAAGCCTGACGCCGTTATTCACAGTGGACGAGGTGACCAAGTCAAGGATGCGGGACTTGGATTGGGAGAGAATGTCCCACTGCTGGCGAGGTGTGCGGTTGGAACATCTATACGAAAACTGAGGTGTGCTGTGGGAGGTACGCGACGGGACGACTTACAAAGAGCGGAACAAAAGGGGGTAGACAGCGGTGAAGCATTGGATGGCGACCTTGACTGTGCGGATATTTGGGTCATGCAAGAGATTCGCCAAAGTCTCGACCGACTGAGACGCGACTATGAATGATTTAAGAGCGTGTTCAGTGGTAATACGACGAAAACTAACGCTGAGTGCGGACGTCTTGTGAGAGAGTGGAACGGGCGATAGCAAAGTGGAGTAGGTCAAGCACCCATCTTTTGAGGAGGGAGTCAGTCGTTCCGGCGACGGTTTTGATGAGCGTTGTACAGAGGATTGGAATCGGTGCTGGATGAGCCTCCAGAGACTCACGCAAAGTAGCGAGTAAATCAGCCTGTTCTTTCGAGTCGGCTGGCACTGCTAACGCTGCTGAGAGCGCTTGTAATGGGTCAATCGGATTCCTTGCCATTCGGTCTCGTCAAAGGCAAACGCTAACAACTCGCTCGTTAACTCAGTCGGAGTTCAAACTACTAACTATCCTCTCCACAGCCATGGTATTATGTCTCCCGCTCGTCTTACTTCTATTCACTCACCCTTCTACAGGCTGCCCAGCACTCCCAAGGCATACAGACACTCCTCGAGGCAGAGAAGGAAGCCGCCAAGATCGTACAGCAGGCACGGCAATGTACTGTTTGCTCCACCCCTGGCGCTCTGTCTCATCTTTGATTTAGATCGCGTCCAGAGACTAAAGGATGCCCGTTATGAGGCATCCAAAGAGATCGACGAGTACAGACTCGCCAAGGATGCAGAGTTTGGTGATTTCGAGGCCTCCGTACGTTTTCCACACTTGAGCTTCATCACGCGTCGTTCAAGCACACTTGCAGCACGCTGGCAACACGACCAACGCACAAGCAGCTGTAGATAAGGAAACAGACGTCAAACTCCAGGCGACTACAGAGGCCTTCGAGGTGAACAGGGACGCAGTCATCAAGAAGCTCCTCGATCGTGTCGTACTCATCCAACCCGAGCTCCATCGCAACCTACAGAAGCTCGGTGGTGCCGAGGCACAGTGACACGATTATCCATAGTGACAATTACAAACCTCCGGACTTTGGCTCTACCGCAATCCATATAATACCTTTCCTCGCCAAAACTGGCGCATATCTAAACGAATAAATACGAAATGAACGGGATCGCCAACGGCGGAAACCATACAAGCCAAAGTCAACATACGACGCTACGCACGTCGCTTATCCTAACTTGGTCTTGGCACCGACGACTCGTGAGCCAACCACTGTAATCCTACAGGCATGCCAGACGAAGCTGAGGGGGCGTGAGGGCGAAGAGCATCAGACGTAGAATGAGCATTGAATGATCGCATAGGATCGCTCTGAGGTTGGCGTGGTGGTGCCAAATGCTGAGTGGGAGGCCAATTACCGCTCGGCTGCATACTGGACGGTGCCGCGACTGCATCAGGATGCGGCCATTCCAAAAGCCCGCTAGCCTTGAGAGAAGGCAACGAGAGCGGTGGTGCGGAAACAGGCAACTGCGACGTCGTCTGTAATCGTGCATTTGAAATAGCCTGAAGTGCTGGATCGATATCCGAATCGTTGACCATGTTCCTGACTTCTCTGTCGCGGGCATCATGCCCAATTTGCAGCCTAGACTCAGCATGTGACGGCGAATGGAACATTCCCTGGGAAACGTAATTTGGCGGTTGTACCACCAACGAAGGGCTTATGGCAGATCCCGTGCGGGATACAGGGGATATGGATCCACTCGGTGTCGCTGACGTGTGAACACGGACTGGGGGTGGTGGCGGCATTGGTGGTTGGGGAAACTGTGTCCGCAATGCCTGCCTGGAATCCAATTGACGCTGGGACAGATCCTGGATCCGCACTCCCCAGATCTCCTCAAATTCGCTTGACCAACTCAGCAGCGTCTGGCTCGGTGACTCTTCGGCATACTTGAAGAGAGGCTATGTCACGAGTAAGCTTTGACTGTAATCTCTGATGCTAGAGCATGTATCAATTACCCAAATCGCAAGCCCCACTGACAATCTTGGCGTCAGTCGAGACAACAACAGCTGGGAGGGATGGAGCTCACGGAAAATGCTTAGTTTTGCCTTCTTACCCAGCGCGTCGATAATTTTGAGTACTCTCGCCTGTGCCCACGTACGGTCAAAGGATAGCTCCAAGGAACATCGTTGTCTTCCCTAGCGGATAAGACGTCATCTGTGAGCAATCCCCGGGCTTGACAATAGATATTGTCCAGAATAGGCGTACCAGGTTGAGTGCAAACAAGCACGAACAATAGACAACATGCATGACAAAGTAACACCATGCTCCCATGTTTGATTCCGTGTCGTATTGCGTAATATGCACCCACAAGTTATCATCCGTAAAGCGCATATGTTCAGGAAGAGCGTTAACCCATGCCTAACACGAGCTATCAACAGACGTGTGAAAGCTGGATTCAGTGACTCACACCAACTCTGGTCTCTAATTCTTTTAACTGGTCGATCGGATATCGTCCACTTTCGCCCTCTACACGAAGGGTTCAGCAGGGTTTGATGTGCAGGAAATCCACTTGCCATTCAAATCATCCACGAACTTCTCTGCCTCCTCGTGTAGCAACAACAACCGGATTAGTTGACCCGTTTCCGAACACATGCTATATGGTGGACTTGGCTTAGTGATGAATTCTGTGGAGCATTAATCTCAAGTCCGAAATAAATAAATAAAAAGACATTACCCGGTATTGCGGTCAATGGAGATATCTCGAAGCTTGTTTCGTCGATGGGGAGGCGGAGGTTCATCTGGGAATCTGTCGCCAGACGAGTTCGTCGATACAACATCCATGCGAAGCAATCTGAGATAAGAATGAGCCAGAACACACGGCGAGCGCACTCCCGTTCTATGCAAGCATCAATTAACTCGGGCGGTGGATGCGGCGTAAGAAGAGTGCTATCGGAATCGAAAATTCCCATTTTGGTCACGATCTCCAACGCAAGTTCTGCATGGAATTCATCCTAGAGCCAAACACCGAGGACGGAGAAAACTCACGGTAATGTCGTCCTACCCACGAGGACTTTCCCATTCTGTCGTACAGCTGAAGCAGCAGAAGGGCCTGTGCGGTAGCCAAACTGTGTTCACAAACCAATTGATGGTTCTTGTCGAACATGAGTGACACGGCTTCTTGAGCGAACACTTCGCCAGCATATCGACATGGTGATGTCTTCAACCGGGGTTGTTTCGACAATGGGGCTGCAACTGCACATACCGCGAGAAGGAGATGTTGAGGAACGGCACCATGACTTAGGGCGGCGAGAAAAGAAGGCTGGTGAATGATCATGCGCTGGGGTTGTCGATAGGCAAAGAAGACTGGAAACTACGATTAATTTCTGCGAGTGCATTTCCGAGCTATATGGGGGGAACGCACGGTGAACGAGCTCTCGTGTGAGAGCCTGGTCACGTTCAAGGGCTCGATCGTGTTGGGTCAGAGGGGGAGGTACCAAAGATCGCGGGGGAGTCGCGGATGGTGTGGACATGTTGCTGATAGTGGTTCTGAGGCGCTTGGTACGAGAATTAGTCGTGCGATCGTCGTCTGAGGACGTTGCTGAGAGTGTGACATCGTTGGCTTGCACGGAAATGACGGATGGCGAGACAGCTGGAGCACGTTGTGGGTTTGATGGAAAGGGCTCGCTGCGAGGCTCTGAAGAACTGTCTTGCCGGTCCGGGTTGAATGGCCTGGGAGCCGGAACAGGTTTTCCCGAGGCGTCGGTATAGGTGCACTTCTTGGAAGCGAAATAACTGGGATGAATTGTCGGAGACTACGGAGTGACGTCGATATATCACGGGACTTACCAGTTGCTACAGGGTGCTTGTGAAGGGGAAAGGATGCATGAGAGAGAGTTAGGTACAGACGGATTGAGATGACGTACCTGTTCCGTCACAGCGCCGTTTGCTTTTGTGACAAGCATCGCAAGCCTTTTGGAAAGTGAGCGAGGAGGGAGAGAGGGGAGACGGAGACATGCCTTTGCGAGACGTTTGCGCTTAAAGCCTTTCATGAAAGCGATATTTGAATCGGATCTGTCGAGGTCGGGTTGGGGATCAGGGGGGAAGCGGGATGCATCGGCGGGGGACTGGTTTGGAGGGGTGAAGGTGATAGAGGGTGCCTGTGTAGGGACGTCTCGGAGAGGTGGAAAGTGATCCATGGGGAGGAGAGGGAAGGCGCGTCTGTGAGGAAGGAGGGAAGAGGAGAAGGGATGCTAGCGCCAGATATTAAAAAGGAGAAAAGGGCCGTCTAAACCTAGTGCCGAGCAAGTTGACGTTACCGAAGCAAGACAAAACGAAACGGAGAGGTAAATTAAAAAAAGATGGAAAGTTGACTGGTGTGACCTAGAGCGTGCAGTAACCCCCTCGGATTTCCTCTTTCGTCGGATTTGTCTCTGCGTAGATCAACATCTCCCCCGGCCCTCCCCGGTCATTTTTCTCGTCGCCCCCTGTCGTCGGGCCGGCGGCTTTCGTTCTGATGCCGACAGGGCAGGCAGAAATACATAATATATTTGTACAAATACGTAGTTCTCCACGCCTAATTCAGGGCTGGTCATGTCGGCCTGTTTCATCGCGGCGCCACTGGGGCGGCTCGACTGGATTATAGACGCCGTAATGACAGCATTCCTCTTGCCGAGCGTGTTTCGCGCGGCATCAACTGGTATTAATTGGGTGGCACGGGACATTTATTCGGCATTAATCGCCACATCCCCTCACGTAACAATTTACCGACGGCAACGTTCTCAATTCAATATACCGCCGGTGTAATACAGTACACCTAGTCAAAGAGACCGAAGCCCATATCGTCGTCGGACTCCTCCTACATGCACAAGTCAGTGTTCTGGCCCTCTCATCGCGTAAGAATCCACTTGCCTTTTCCTCCTTCTTCTCTTCCTTCTTCTCCTCCTCTGCTGCAGCAGGCACAGCACCACCTCCACCCGCAGCCGCAGGGGCAGCAGCAGCAACAGCGCCACCAGAAGGAACCTGTTTCACCACGTCAGTAATGGAACTTTCACAACAAACGCCGCATTCACGCACCGATGACAGTTTGGCAGATCCCTCAGCAATCAACTGTGTCACAGTCAGCATCTTTTCATGCCTGAAAATCAATTCAACGTACAGTATTCACGTCCTTTCCATCAAGTTCAGAGATCAGCTGCTCGAGGCGGTCATCATCGGCCTCGATGCCAACTGCACCGAGGACCTTCTTGACATCGTCGGCAGAAGGAGAGGCATTTCCGCCAATCTGTAGAAGCAAGTATGCCGCGAGATGACGCATCTACCGACCCATTTACATTAGCTTTCCCTACACACCCAGAAAATACCTACTTTATTTTGAGATGGGTTTGAAACGTATGAACAGGACTACGGGCAGCCACAAATCACTGTATGACATTAGTCCACCGTACCGTTACAAAATAGTCGCACAACACACCTTTAATCCTCGAGGGGAAGACCTGTGGATTCTAACCGACGATGAAGATGAAGTATGTCCTGTCGTACTCAGCCCTTTCTGTGGTGGTACTGTACAGTACCACGTGATCAAAATTCAGCCACAACTTCCATATTCATGCTCCGCTTGCACTTACGGTCCACACCGTTATCCTCGACAGCCTCAAAGACCGCCAACGAACCGCCATGGTAAAACGTCTCCATACCGCCATGCATTGCATCGCTCACGATCATTCCAGGCCGATTCAGCCGTCACAGACCCCGCCCTCGCCGCCGAACTCAAGAAGAAGCGGACGTTCCGCACGTTCTCCTACCGTGGTGTCGAATTGGACAAGCTTCTTGACATGAACAACGAGGAGGTGCGTACACGATTACTACCAAATTCCTACTCTTTTTAATATCCCCTGCTAGTTTGTCGATGTATGTGACACATCTTAGCCTTATCTCAATACCGAATTAATTTCTCGTAGCTTGTCCACGCACGCGCCCGTCGCAAGTTCAACCGTGGTCTCAAGCGCCGCCCAATGGGCCTCATCAAAAAGCTGAGAAAAGCCAAGAAGGAAGCTCCCCCGAATGAGAAACCTGCTGTCGTCAAAACCCACCTCCGAGACATGATCATCGTTCCCGAAATGATCGGCAGCGTAGTCGGCATTTACAACGGCAAGGTATTTTGTCAACTTGTCGAACTACTGCCGTTATCGTGACATCGTGTTATCACAGGTTTTCAACTCAGTTGAAATCAAGCCCGAGATGACAGGTCACTACCTCGCCGAGTTCTCGATCTCATACCGGCCCGTAAAGCACGGTCGTCCTGGTGTACGTTCCCCATATTCGCTTCAATGCACTTGCTCACATTACCCTTAGATCGGTGCTACGCACTCGTCTCGATTCATTCCTCTCAAGTAGAGGTCTGGTTTTCTACTCCTGTTGTTATGTACGGCATTAGCTTAAAATTGTATGCTGCATGCATTTATGAAGTAAGCACAATCATCCCCATGTGCTTCCCATCCAGACCGGTTCGCGAAACGATTCGTTCAAAACGAGTACACTTGAATCCACAGGTATAATAAAACTGTTCGCCGAAGATGGTCGTCTGTGTCATACTGACAAGTGAATAGATAGCGCGAGACAGAATGTCTATTGGAGAAGCGGTCGTGAAGTAAAAGCTCCTCGAGTCGGACGGTGTAGAACTCATACTAGTTCTCCAACAAGCTACTACCTTGATCGTATCCCGATCGCGCGAGCGGAGCTCAGATACTCGGTAAATGACAGTCACGAGATTTGGAAGATCCATCTTCAATGCTTCCCCGAGTCCGGTGGATTCATCCATCACAAAGTCACCGTATGATTGGCAGAAGTTACAGCTTTCATGACTAAGAGAATCTCAAACATGGTGACATAAAACAGTGATGTGCCAAGTTCGGAGGCAAGCGTCTGGCTCTGAATATCAAATTCGGGGATTGGAGGCGTACCTACCATCAAAGCCGAAGACATGTCTCCAGTCAAAGTCCACCAACGCGATCCTATCTTCGACAGGAACGATATTCAGTGAGTGAGGATCTCCATGAATAAAGCTTGCTCTGTTCAACGTCTTCGTCTGGAATCCAGATATGATTTTGCCGGGAAAACGACAATCAAGAATGCGTTCATCTGGATCACTCTGCAAGATTTGGTGATCCTCGAAAGTAAACTCAGGTGGGTCTTTCTCGTAGGTCTTTGGTCGTTTAGCAAGTCGGTCAGCAGGCGCCAGTCTCGAAGAGGCTTCGAATCTGTAGTGTAGTGGTTAGAAAGAGCTAATCAAAGTACTGATGACAATGCTCACTTCTAGAGAATGTGTTCACCACAATGCCCAGAGATTTGCGCGAAATGGCTGGTCAGCAAAGCCAGCTGTGGGGTAAACCCGCCTGTCAAGCCCTTGATCCCCCGGCCACATGTCACGTAGCTCCTCAAACTCCATGCCAAAGGGAGCCTTGAGAAGGGTTAATCCATTAAAAAAAGCTTCTTCTCCATCATGATCATGAGAAGCTCATATATTCTTTGGCATCCCAGTGCTCGCAGGACAAGAGGTTGGCCTGCACCACGAAATGTGCACTAGATGTCGGAAGGTGAGACTAGTTGCAGTCTGATCGTGACATATACGTGCCAGAGTGAATAAGAACCATGTGAACATGGTCTGCCGGGGCTAGCTCTCCGAAAATGCACTGGAGTGGGTAAGGGTTCATCGAGGTCGGCCATAAAAATCTGGGCAAGTGTCCTAGTGAATGACCAAAGGCACGGGTTTATCCCGTGGAACCAAGTAGAATTTGACCCGCGATGCAGGAGTAGTGCTCTTTTCTCGTTGCAACATTGCCTCAGCACGTTTGATAGCAATCATGTCAGGTGACATCTCAATGTTGCAGATCCTGTCGGGGTATCCGGGTGACCAGCAGTGATGTGACAATGACATTGGCACCGCGAGCATTGTTACGGACGTGGTCGATGCTGTGGAAGAGAGGGGCTCGAGACGAGCTCACTGTTCTTCAAGTGTTTGCACTCGAAGTGCCTTCCATGTCTTGTTGTCCTCGCTGAGTCGCAAACCAGAACGAAGCTCATGTAACTTCGGAGGCCATAATATCTAGACCCGCGCCTGCTCTCATGCCTGAAGACATGATTTCAACATCTCCTCTAAAACTCACCAGGCTCTGCATATCGTCCTTTTGTGAGTCGTTCGTTCAACTAGAGACTTCTCCCCAGTCAAAAGTCCACCAACGCGATCTTACCTTTACACAGATGATATTCGACGCGCGAAGATCTCTGTGAATAAAGCCGGCTTCGCGAAACGTGTTGACGAGGTCATTCAGTTCCTTGGTCTATTGTGCCATGTTTCTGACAAACCCGACGTCCACGTCTCTAACCTCCCGGCATGCTGGAAATTGGCATTGATTGCAAGTCCTCTCTTTCCAAGTACTCCGTTGCGATGGTGAGGATGCCTTCAGACTCTTTCTAGCGCATACGAGTACAAAGTGGGTGCATGTTGAGATGAATGCAGTTCAGCTGACTATGAACGCATTAGCTTGGGGACAAGTTGTCGACGATGCTCGTTTAGAGAGGTTGCTTTGTAGAGATGGTTTGTAAAACTGTTTTGTTCGGGAGTCCGGTGGTTCTGAAGTTTATATACGTCCTGCGATCGTTGATGGTGATGGGGCATAAAAAAAAGTGGGATAGGCTTGGATTCAGAGGCAGCGGGACATTGTCAGATGCCCTCTGCATGTTTTTGATAGAAGCGAGGATGCAGCAGCGAATGCGACTTCGCTCCACACTGAACTGGGAGACACCAGAGGCCAGGTGTCAGAAGCCAACGAATGCGAGGAGACAATCATATTGCGAGTCCTGTCGGGCGACCAGTAGTAATATCACAATGAGATGGGTGTGGGCATTGTCACGAATGTCATTGAGGTTGTGGAACGTTAGAGGCGTCAAAAAAAACCGTCCCCTCCTCCCTGGCCACTGAAGCTCGAAGTCTGATATCTCCTACTGTTGCGAGGTAGTACAGCTTATGAGACGCGCCTCATCAAAAAGCTGCGTAAGCCAAGAAGGAAGCTCGCCTCCGAGACATCGTCCCCGAAATGGTCGGCTGGTTCGGTTTTCTACTCATGTTTTCTATGTACTAGCCACCTCAAGATTGCATGTTGCATACATTGATGAGGAAGCACAATCACTTGCGTGTCCATCCAGGCCTGGTTTCGATTCATTCAAAATGAGTACATTTGAATGCACGGGTATAGTGAATATACTGCGAAGATAGTCGTCCATGTCATACTGATAAGTCAAAAACGTACGGTAAACTACAGATAGTGCGAGATGAAAGGAGGCAAAAAAGTGGAAAAAAAACGAGGGTGGTGAGTCAGCGGAATGGAAAGCAGATCGTAGAGTGATGAATGGGTAGAAGTCTACGCAATTGTACGATCATGTACGCTGACGAACCATCGTTGCTTGATAGCCGTTAGGTGGGATCGCTTGTGTAAGCTCGCCGCTGGCTCGCAGAGGTACATATGAAGAAGGTCGTGCACCCGGCGAAGGCGTCGAAGAACCAGTCACCGGCCGCTGTGGCACTGCCCAATCGACATCCTGCGGTTGCGGGTGCCGAGGTTGCTGTGATTGAATCATCACGGCTCCCTGTGAAAGTGAAGTCGGGTGAACGGGCGACGGATATGACGTTTGTGCATGGGGAAGCCCGGGATGGGAGTGGGGCGACTGCTGGCGGCCATTGAGTCGTAACTGGGGTTCACTCGAGGTCGGATTCAGCATCGGTCGCTCCGGAGGAGGAACTGATCTGGGTGAATTGGTCGGATTAGGTGAACCAGGGAATGGCGCCGCTGCGAGTGTTCTTCCACCTGCTTTTAGCCGCATGTACGTGTCGCACTTCTTCAGAAACTCCTTGCTGGGAAGCTCCAAGCTGTTGGAAAAGTATTCTTGGTCGTGAAGTATGGGGAAGAACTCCTCGGGGACCGTGTAGAACTCATCCTGGTTTTCCAACAAGGAAGTTACCACTCTGATCGCTCCAAAGCTTTCGTCGCGAACTGCATCCCGACCGCGCGAGTAGAGAATACTTGGGCAAATGACAGTGGCAAGATTTGGAAGGTCCATCTTGCTTCCGGTTGACTCATCCATATGAGCAAAAGAGGCCACCCATTTCAAGAATACGAAGAGCACTTCCATCGTATCGCGATGGCTCTTGGGAAGTATAAGTGAGACCATGTGGAGGCAACGCCGCCGCTCCGAATCTGTGGGAAGGGCTTTATCGCGGATTTATGAGCTAAAGTCGTCACAGTGGTTATGGGATAGCAACGTACTTTGTGATGCAATTAGCAAACGGTGCAACTTGAATGTCATCAACGGCTCAGGGAGTTCGCGTAAGAACTTCTTAAGAAGCGCGGCCAGCTGGACCGGGTTGTCTTGTGTGAGATCAACGGACAACGGATCGTGGTCGATAGCTTCCGTGAGATCCTTGAGACGTCGAATGTTTCCATTGCGACGAAAAATGCCTTCCACGGACATATCTGTAGGACAAAATCGGTCAACATTCACTCCTGTCCTCAAAATGGCACACACCCATCTGTCGCATGGCAGAAACAACATCGTCAATGAAACTAGGCACTCTCATGGTCGCACGAGTAGCACCATGCAAGGAATCTGAGCCCTCCCGCTCAACCAACAGTTCTAGCGGGATACCGAAAACACCTGAATAAGGTACTCAGCAACTACTTCGTGCCAAGCAATAATGATGTACCTTTTTTCTTGACGTTTTTCTTGTCACCTGCTTTGAACAGTTTGTTCCAAAAACCAGCCTTCTTCACTTCTACCAGTTCTAAAAGCTCATCCAGGTCGATTTGGTCCTTGAGAGGAGAACGTTGCAAGGCGAGAAGGGCACAATGTTTGACGATCGCAAGCTCAAGAGCACTAAGTTCGGCGATGTGGGGTATGGTGCTTTGGCGCGGTAGTGAGCGATGCTGCTCACGAGCTTGAGCCACTTCCATTAGCTGGGGGATATCAGCGAGGGTGATACCGTCGTCTAGGACATGGGGAGGTGCGTCCTCATAGCCGCCTGCGGGAGAGTTGGGTGCAGACTCATCCACGATCTTCACCTCGGTGTTATTGCGATTTAGAGGGGGTCGTACAGGCAGGCCCTGGACATTCGTGTCAAGAGCGCCTGGGGATCGCAACTGTGCGCGAGACGGAGGAAGTGACGGGCTTGATCCGGGCTGAGAAGGCTGTCGACCTGGTATGAGGTTACCAGGCGGAGGTCCTCGCTGAGGCTGTGGCGACTTAATTTCTTGTTGTGAGCGTTGCGCACTAACAGGTTCCGAAGGATGTACTGTCCTGCCAGCAGGACTCTCCACAACAGTTGATCTCCTAGGCAATCGTGCCGTGGCAGATAGTTTGCGATCCAGATGAACCGATTTCATACGCATGATGTCACCAGAATTGCGATACGGATCTTGATCTCCACCTTTGTTGGAAGCAGTGGGACTGGCTAATGTGCGGTAGTTCAGAGAGGGAATCGGATCAAAAGACCAAGGAAGCACACCTGGTGAAAGCGGAACAACACCTTGTTGTTTGAGAACAAGATACAGACGACGAAGAGCGATGTTGAGTAAGAACGCGTACTGTTCTAGACGAGATACCGGTTGAAACCCGCCGCGGCAATTGGCATGAGCGTGCTCCGTGCAGAGTATCACAGATGGTACGTCGCCAAACGATGGTGTCTCCTTGACGGAGTCAACATCATATACAAATATGGTGGCATTGGCGGGGGGTCTGCGGGTAGCCGGTAACTTGGAAGGGTCCTTTTCTGTCTTATCCTTATCCTTGTCCTTGTCCTCCGCAGCTTTCGGTGGCGCAGGGTCCTTCGGCAAGGGAACTGCTGCAGCTTTACCGCAAGTGTTGCATTGTAAACAGTGCGAATGCCACCTTTGATACGTCCCCAACCGGACACAATCCTCCTCGACTGCCTGCGAGCATTTGACACAACGATCTGAGGGCGGTTTATTGACAGAGAGTTTTGAGGGCGAGGAGGCTGAGAATGGAGATTCCCCAGCTAGCTCCGGAGCCAGACTCCTAAATCCGTACGTAACCCCTTGCGTGCCGAGATTGGCACTGCTAGTGTGTCCGACGACCTCACCACTACCGTTTTTGATGATTCTGCGGGCAGCTGGATCCCCACTCTGCACCGCAAGTAGATGGAGCTTATCCAGGAATGATGGCATTGCTTCCCTGACGCTCTGCTCCCTCTCCAATTTCAGCGCACCCGTCAATGCGATGCGGATAAGGATCTTGAGGTAATGAGCTATTCCGGTCACGAGAGCTAACAGTTCTTGCGTCATGCCTATACGACGCGATCCTGTTTCTTGCGTGCGGGATAGTAGCGTAAAGAGATCCACGGTTTTCCGACAGAGCATACGGGCTTCCCGGACATGAGACATACCTACAGCTCGAGGTAAGAACCATGGCTGAATACACGAGGCGAAGACATACCCTTTAGGTTAAGCCTCCCGCAATGGTACTCGAGATCGTCGATTGTACCAAAGAGGACTTCCACATGAAGAATGAATTTCTCTGCCATCCTGATGGCATCGAGATATTGTCCGTTGCTGACCTGCCGCAGCATATCTGATATGCATGCAGCACTGGATTCCTCGAATGCCGAAAGGACGCTGAGACACGAACGTGAATACCTCAAGGATGAAGTGCCGAGATCACTCACGTCCAGATTCGGTATACCAACTGCTCCATTCGGGCTTGCTTTTCTTTGAGAGAGGCTGGTGTCTCACGTTTTTCCTCCTCAACATAGGAAGGCTCGAGCTCCGATCCATCAGTTATGGAACCGCTTGACCTCCGCGAGACCACTTTGACATTCCAGAACTATGGGATTGAATGAACGAGTGAACGAGTCGAACTCCGCGCCACGTACCTTGTTAATCATGTAACATTCTGGATGCCAGCACTCGTCCCTCATGTTACGATTGATCTCGACGAACTGTTTCAAGATCGCACTACTGCAACCAGCGCATTTTGTGGCAAAACGCGTGGAGTAATGAAAATGGCAATATACATCACCATCGTGTTCGTAGTAAGAATCCTGAGGACCGAAGAGAGTCGGACATAAGGAGCAAGTGAAGTGTTCCACGTGGTACTTTTTGTCTGGATCTGGCGTGAAGAAGGGACAGGAAACAAGTGAGGAAAAGACTGACTGCACGCGGTGATGTAACTTCCACGCAACGCAAGGCCACACTTTGCGCAGATGAGGTTCAGACGACGGAAGTAATCCCTCTCGCAAAGAGGCTGCTGCTTGCCATCTGGGCCATCAATGGGGAAGAACTTTGCGGCGACGACTTCACCACAATCCTGAGGGACGATGAACGGTCGACGATAAGGGATGAATGTAAAGACGCACCATGCATTTGAAACAGTTTAGATGAAAGACGGTTCCCAGTGCACGGACGAAAGCACCCTGCATCGGAAGGCCACACGCTGAGCATGGTCTGTGGGTGGAGTGTGTGATTGGTGTGTTCGATGGCATGATTTGAAGGACTCACGATGACGATAGGTTGGAGGTAGCTGAGGAGGTGGATGTGAGGGGACCACCCTTGTTTGGAGAACTAGATCCAGATGAGTTGGTATTGGCGGAATCGTCGGATGTGGTGCTGTTGCGACGTGTCCTATCAGGGGGATAGTCGGAAGTTGGAGTGCGGGTGGATATATTTGAAGGACTGTGAGGACGACTTGCGGAGAGAAGGGCAGAGGAGGGAGCGGGAAGAAGAGAGAGGGGATGGGTGGGATCGAGTCTGGTTAAGGGACTGTGATTGAGGTCGTCGCTATGGGGATGAGCGAGTACATCGTGCTTTACGGGGGTGTTGTTTCTGGAGATGTCATGGGTAGAACTAAAGGTGGAAGCTCTCGTCGGGAAATACGGGCGATCGGGGAGACGTGAAGGGCTGGTAGGGGGCGCGGAAATCGGAGCAGGAAGGCTGGCGTTGTCTTTACGGAGACGGTTAGCCTCGGAATCAAAGGCCATAGTAATGATAAGATTAAACTGGGTCGAGTCGAAAAGAAGCGCATGCGACGGACGACGACCACGACACACGACGACCAAGGTTAACGTGACAACTTGTCACACATCACATCATCCCAATTCTCTCTCTACAGCCTCAATTCAACCTCAGATTAAACTCCGACTCGGCACCCGATGCGTCCCTCTCCGGCATCTCGCCGACTGTGTTCGTCGTCGAGATCGGCCAAGTCTACTATAAATTCACCACCGAATGACCATGTAGCCCCATCATGTATCCACATCACGTCTTTCTCCACCGCGGCCCCTCTCGCATCTTCTGGTTCCTTGTCGGCGCCGGCGCTGCCACCTGGTGGCACCACTCCTCCGCCATGCGCGACCACCGTGCCCAATACTGGCCATGCGTAATGCAAAACCGTCGCATACAAGACGTTCCCCAAGACGCTGCCGGGAGATCCATCTCAGCCTCGGACCGATCTCCCGGATGGAGCCACCAGCGCGACTGGGAGCAAGACAGGGAACGCCTCAGAGATATCCAGAAACGTGCAGGAGAAACAGTGCGTTACCTTTTCTTACCACACCGTGCCGTTCTCAACTCCACTCCAGGTCGCTGATCTATCCGAGTCCACACTCGAATCCATAATCACCGGTGCAGATTCCCTGAAAGTTGTACGTACTCATCTTCTCCGCCCTCACCTCGCGGATTTAATTCTCAATCAGAAACTCGCCGAACTCCGCGCTGAGCGCCAGCGTCTTGAGGCTGAAAAAAAAGCCGCCCAACCGGCTGCCTAAACAGCCATATCACTTTGTTCATCTACAAACACTCGCCCCTCTCATCTCATACTAATTGGATATTGTCTCTGTAGCTATTTACTGCAGCTATTTATCACAATGTTATCTACGTTTGCGCATAACTTGTTTTGTCCTGCGCGTCATTTCCGGAGTCGTGTATAGAACTAGCAATTTCATGATTTCATATCAAAGACCCTTAAACTTCCTCTTGGGTGGGGCGAACGTAATCTGGTCTCTGCGGATCCAATTTCCCCTGCTCCTCCGCTAAATCCATAAATGCATCAGCACCTCACCGCAAGGACGTACAAATCAAGTCAACTCACGCGTCGCATGCCAGAAATAAACGATAAGACCAACGATAACGACCGCAAATGCGGGGAAATAGAGCCAGAACGGGGAATAATGCTACACCACTCGTGAGTGACCGAGTGCGGGCACCAGACAAAGACACTTACAAATAGGAATAAACCTAGGGATCGCAGTCAACAATAGCCTGTACAAGATTGTACGCCACCACATACCAAATAAGAGCCCATAGAAATCACTTGTGAGCAGACTGATGTTGTAAAATGCCGACGAAGCGGAACGGTACAGCATAGGAGCGGTCGTATACAGGATAAACATGGCTAGGGAAACGACGTCAACGGATCACTATGACACTCGGAACAGACTGCTTACCGGCGGTATATGCGACCAAGAATCCAGCTGAAATAGCATCAATAAGCTGATCCGACACCACCTAGTGGCAGTTCCCAACTTACCGTTCGCACCATCCCATGTAGATCCAAACCAATCGACGTGTTCTAGCGCAGATGCCTGAATCCCATTGACTAATGTTCCCCACATACCCATCTGCCCAACAACCTGTGATCGAAAGATCAAGTTCGATTGAACAGCGCAAGCAGTTGTTTATTTACCTCATACAAGGGTCTCTTTCTAACGAAAAACTCCTCGGTTGCATTGGCTGGCAAGGTGTCTAGCAACGTTCCATACAACAAAGGATCGTAAAACTCACTGAAACCGTACAAAGTTGCACCAATGATCATAAAGGCATCACCCTTGCCTTTACTCAAGGCAGGGTAGTTCTTATCCGTCAACATATCAGATGTAACGAGCAATCCAAGTCCAGCGACGCACACCAGGATACCCTATCGAGATGAATAGTTGTGACCGATATCGCAGACATAAACAGGTAGGCTACTAACCAGTACTTGTGTCCAATGGTATTTGGTGCGCATATACACCCAGCAAAAGAACAAGCATACGGGTATCGCCCAACTGGAAAAATCAAGATCAAGTCGCGCAAGGTTAATTATCAGAGCGACCTACGCGTCTAGTAACATGCACGACAACAAGTCGGTATAATTGTATGCCTGGTCAAAGAGGTAAATGCCATGCATTCAGCCATCAGTCTGATTGATCGTACTTTAACGACGAGAAAGTTGCCCTCCACGTCACAGCATGCAAGAATAAAATCTGCTGGAATTATCAGACTGGGAAAGCAGACTACTTGGTGCACATACACTTCCATCCATCACGAAGTACCATCCGCCCCCATCCCCGGAAGCCGTCTGCAGGTATCCAGATTTAGGACGTCAATTCAAATGACATGCTCGAGACGCGCACATTGATACATGGTGTACGGTGTATAGACCAAGAACAGCGAGAAATACCTGATGCACCGAATGTTCAATGTGGTAGCCCAAAGCGAGACGCATCACTCACAAAAACCATGTC
This sequence comes from Harrya chromipes, assembly GCA_038091155.1. Lineage (NCBI taxonomy): Eukaryota > Fungi > Basidiomycota > Agaricomycetes > Boletales > Boletaceae > Harrya > Harrya chromipes. The sequence goes on from JBBPNX010000037.1 coordinate 50,832, forward strand.
TGCGTGGTAGGAATGGACCAGTTCCTGCTGACTAGTTCGGTGGTCGTGACATTGGTCACCGTTATACAGAGCGACACCACCTGTCCGGCAACGAGCGAGAAAACGAAACGCTTCGTCCAGAGACTCTTCCAACGGGCCGAGACACTGTGCACGAAAGCACCGACGGACGAATAATCGATCGGTGGTCGAACGACTTCCCGTGATGCGTCTTCACCCGGCGAGGGCAACTGAGCCAAGGATGGAACGTCGTCGGCGTAGTCCTGTTTGCTATCCATCGACCTTTGCGACATGACGGACGGACTACAGTGTCTTTCTTATCAGTAGACGGTGAGAAAACAAGCTTATCCGGATAGGCTGATGGGAACAGCGATCGCCGGACCATACATGACACACATGCCCCTGGGACCTGGGACAAGAAATATGTGATGTCTAACTTCTGTCAGCAGTAACAACACAATCCGAAAACATTACACGAGGGGAATGTACAGTACTTTCACTACTGGCAGCTCTATGTATAACCAGGGCAGGTGCCTGGCGCTACTAGCTCATGATCCATAGCAGTCTCACACAGGAAAAGAGCCAACAGTAAAATTCACAAGACAATCCATATATAAGCCAAGGGTTTACGGTATGAAAACTAAGTTCTCTCCTGGAAGAATCGCTATGGATACCGGAAACCTTCGTCAACTCCATCGCATGTCGACAAGCCAAAGAACCTACCTTGAGATGCTTCAACTGCCACGTACACGTGAGGATAAGGACCACAATCTGCAGCAAGCTATACCACACGGACTTCGAGTTGGTCGCCTCACTCAAGTTACGGAAGTCTGACTCCCTTTCTCTCTGGTATTGCTGTTCACGTCGGACGTCCTCCAGCTTTTGGTTCAGGTCGCGGACCTTGCTCGCCAGTTCTGAAACATGACTCCGGTCATGCTCAACGTCAGCCTTGGTGTTGCCTACGATAATGTCCAGATAGAGTTTTATATGTGTGCTCGACCACCACGCCGTGTAGTTCGTGGACAGACATATTTGGTGGTCGCCCGACTCATGGGAGGTGAAGGTGAAGCGACTGTCGGGCGGTCCGCGGGTCTGCACGACAGAATGACCAGTTTCCATCTCCTATAGAAAATGGTGTTGAGCAGCATGCGCGATGAGTCTATGAACACCACGCACCTCCACCTCAACAACCATGCCTAGGGTTGGTTCTAGCACATATCCTTGTGCTTGTTCCTGCCACTCTAGGGCCCGGTAGTGTCCTGTAGAACGACAGTGAACTGGCATGCCCTCGGGCGATGATATGTACATACCCTGGACAACAGTGTCAGACGGGAGTTCCTCGATGAAACACCGTTTCTCATTAGCATCGAGGTAGAAATGAAGTGCGTTTGTGATCGTCAGAAAGTGCAGCAAAGGCAATAAAAGAGTGGTGGGGCGGAATGCGAACATCCTGCAACAGTGAACGCGCTGGACAGATGCAAAAACGAAATACAGCGATCACGTGATTTCTAGGCGTAGAAATCCAGTCCGAGTGATATCTCTTCTGTACTTGACAATATGGCACCTCGGATACAACCTTCCTTCATCAAGAACAAGGTCAAGAGACAAGAAGTCGCCGCTAAACAAAAAAAGGCAAAAAACCAACAAAAACTTCAGAAGCGACTGACCCGAGCCAAGGAAGAGGCTAGTGATCCCGCTGCCAAGAAAGTAGGTGCAATCCAGGATGCCCGATCCGACATACCAATCCAATTCTATGACAGAAAAGAATAGCGGAGAATATCCCGCGTACGCTCGATAACTCGCGCGAAAATGACCCAGCGATACTACCATCTTCGAAAAATCCTGATGGCCTGTCCCCCATAAAGCTCGACGAATTGAACAGTGACGTCGCTTCGGATCCATTCTCCCGCTACTTCAATTTTGAAGACGATCCGGCCGTGCCGCCCAAAGTGCTCATCACGACGTCACCAAAAGCATCCAAGTCAACGTATAGCTTTTGCGACGAATTGGTCGGTGTCTTTCCTGGGGCGGAATATGTTCGCAGGAAGAAGGGCAAGGGATTTGAGATTGGTCGAATTGCTGGGTGGGCAGCCGGACGAGGGTACAAGCACCTCCTTGTCGTGAATGAAGATATGAAGAAACCGAGTATGTGTCATTCCGTGTGTGCCCCATAGTACTCTGACGCCAGTTAGATGCCATCACACTCGTCTACCTCCCAAACGGACCCGTCGCCTATTTCAAACTCACGTCGATAGAACTCACGAAACAGATATATGTATGTGATTTGTTGCTTGTCATTCAGAAATGCTGACTCCTACGAGGGACACGCACGAGCAACACCACATAATCCAGAACTTGTTCTGAACAATTTTTCCACCAGCCTTGGACATGCGATTGGACGGATGTTCCAAACACTATTCCCTCCTCTTCCTGAGTTCCAGGGTCGCCAGGTAGTTACTCTACATAACCAACGTGATTTCTTGTTCTTTCGAAGACACAGGTATGCCATGCCACATTATTCGATGCGCATTGATCTGATGGTCAATTCGAGATATGCGTTCCGGTCTCCAGAGCGGGTTGCTCTGCAGGAGATAGGTCCCCGCTTCACGCTCAAGTTGAGATGGGTAAAGAAAGGGCTACCGGCAGTCCGGAACTTTGGCGCTGCTCCACCGCCCCTGGAAATTTCAGTGGGTACCGAAGAAACCGAAGAACCCACCCACGACTCTTCGCCAGAGGAAGTCCAAGATGATGGTGCTGCAAAAGTAGATGCGCCTTCAACCCAAAACCCGCCCAAGGATAATGATTTCCTATGGCAGTGGAAGGTTCGTGGTTCGCAATGCGTTCAACTCAGTGCTGATACTCCGCATCTAGCCTGAATTAGAAACCACTAGACGGACATTTTTCCTGTGATTTGTTGTACCATACAGTCTATAGCGCTATGACATCGATGAACGCCGTTTGAGAATACTTTAACTGAGTGTAAGGTTGGCGTGTGACATAACAGTCAAGTCAGTCTCGGACACTCAGACGACTTTGAACGATAAACATATTTGACATGTCTTCCGCGGAGACCCCTTTACCACCACCACGACAAAATGTGAAGCCAAAAGACTACTACGCCAAGTTCACTGTGGGCTGATCACGTCTGTCCTTCTACTTTATTCTCATCCAACATTTTGCATTCTAGGCTCGGAAGTCGTACACGGAGTACACCGAGTATGTCCTCGCGACACGTCCCGCACAAGGAAACTGACGTTCTGCATAGTCCATGCGAAGACGCATCAAAAGCGTCCCTTGCATGCATGGACCAAAATGGCCACAACCGAGATAAATGCATGGAGTACTTTCAGGCGTACAAAGACTGCAAACGGGCATGGGTACGCATCGTGTCGTCATGTTCGCTCACGGCTCTAACGAGTTCGCATCCGTCCTTTTATTAGATTGACCAAAGACGGGCAGACCGTCAGTGTGGCCGAGAAACGCCCATATGAGAGCCTTTAGCTATTCGTCGTTGCCGCATGCGTGGTGAGCTTCTATGTATTTCTTGGGTTCATCTGCCAAGGGAACGAAGTCCGTCGTGGAGGTATAGCAAATGTCACTCCATGGAAGGGGCACGGGAATACCTTAACACTCATTCACTTCGTTGGCAACGATAGGGCTGAGTCAAGGTTGTTGTTCTGTTGCTGTAACCCGAAAGCAATTGAAAAATATACTCCACTGTGAACCATGCCTTCAAGTTGAATTTAAGCGCACCTGCAGGTTCCATTCTGACTCTGGGTGCCTGGCAGTTGAAAAGAAACGGTTCAATGGGTCAGATCCTCACGTCGGTTATGTGAGAATGATTCGTTCCCGGCCTTCACAAGTAAGTACTCTGTCGTTCAGTTCTACCCTTCATTAGAAGGATGCTCGCGCCGCTCCCTGACCCTTCTTCTCAAGTCAAAGTCGGTCGCTAGACACAGCTTATGCATTCCCTACATGGCCCGCATTCGTGGTTCACTTTTGCTTGAGGTTCAATCCGACGCCGTACAAAGAGTGGCGACCCATCTTATCACGAACCACCAGAGATCATCAGATGACCATCTGCAGGGTTCCTTCTTTCCGACCTTATCCCAGATGACCATCCACTGGCAATTAGTAACGTGCTACGAAGCATCCTCTACTGGAATATGATCCGATTTTTCAGGGGCACTCCTTTTTCAACACCGCCCTTCAGGATCTCAAGCTTCAAACTCACTCGCAGGGACGCCCTGTTTCGAAACAATCTCGTGATCATTTCCCCTTGTCTCCATCGGGATTGGTGTTGTGCGCTTTAGTCTAACCCCGAATAGTAGGCGGCGGTCATGGAACCAAATACCGCCACACCCATGCGATAGTAAACGCGCATCGACAACAGGTCTCCCCTTCCTCAGAATCTGGCCCCATCAAACGACAGTATGGCTACTTTGGTTATGATGTCGTTGAGCGAGGCAGACACAGACCTCCTGCCGAAGGACCGATCTTTGAAGAAGTTGTTTGGTACGTGATTGTGTGAGAATGGAAGCTCGAGCGGCCAGGGCGAGTTGAAATGGTCACCGGGCTGTACAATCTCAATGTGAACTCATAGTTTGCACCACTGCGGGTCCGCGGCTCTCCAAATCCCAGTGTCCTGCGCTCACATGATACTTCACCATAACTGTTTTTGCACTAATAGCAACGGCATCTGATGGTGCAACGGAAATTACTCTTACCGTGACAAGTGAGGTTTGTCCGACTTGAAACACTCATAGAGAAGTTCTAAATGTATGGTTGCTCGACCAGCTGTTACTTTTCAGGATGCTGCGGTCACTAGCATACTTCTGTGGCGTGTTGGTAAGGCCTTGTCGATATCATTCCATATGCAATCGGTGGGCGCCCTATATATACTACGGGGGTCTCCTTCTGATTCCCTCTCAGTGCATAATGGACCAAGCGGAAGTATCCCCGCGGAGTACTACTTTGCATGGTGCGAACAACTCCGTGCAGCTCGAAAAATTATCGCAAGCAGATGGCCCTCCAATGGACAGCATTGTCTGGAGGAAGATCGATACATGGATTCTTCCATCGTGCACTTGCCTCTTTCTGCTTTCTGCCCTGGTACGCTGTTCCAATCTTCATGATTGGTGTTATTCAAGTGTAGATGGTATGCAGGACACTGCCAACATCGGGAATGCAAATCTGGCTGGTTTGCAGACGTCTTTGGCCATGTCGAATTATCAGGTGTGTCGAGCGTTTCGGGTAGTTCGTTACCTGTCTTGACAATTTTCTTTGTTAGTATTCTATGGCTCTGACTATAACCATGGTGTATGTGTGCAACAATATTTGGGGTCTTCGACTCATCGTGCACCAGTCCGTATACTTTCGCCGCATTTCCATCCTCTTTGCTCGTGAAGGTAAGCCATAACATCATTGATATTGTAGCTAGTCACATTTTCTACCCCATAGCGTATAGGACCCAATATCATGCTTCCTACGATGGCCGTACTGTGGGGTGTGGCTTCTGCGTCACAAGGTGAATAGCCATCCTAATCATCGCGATATCTGACATCTGCTAATAGCAATCCGAGGACTTGTCAACGATTATTCTGGGTTGCTGCTATGTCGATTCTTTCTGGGGTTGGTCGAAGGTTTGGATATGATATCTCTGGGCATTATTCTTTCCGTTCATAGTTGAATCAGGTGGTATCGTTCCTGGTATCGTTCTCTACCTCTCTTTCTTCTATCCTCGCAACATATTACAACTACGGTATGCATGAAATCAATGTCGCAGTATACCGTCTGAAGCTCTCCCTAGTATTGCGGTCTTCTTTGTATCAGCGTCGTTAACCGGTGCCTTCTCTGGTTTGCTCGCCGCAGCTATTGACCAGATGAATGGAATAGCTAACAGGCCCGGGTGGGCTTGGATATTCATCATAGTACGTTCTCGTCGATCGTATCGTACATTCATGCTTATCGGTTTGGCAGGAAGGCGTAATCAGCATTATCGTTGGTGTGGTCTCGTTCTTGCTTCTTCCTCGTTCACCCGAAACCGCGCGTTTCTTGACGGAGCAAGAGCGGATATATGTTATTTCTACCCTGAAACATACTGGTTCCGTGTCTGAGGACGATGCCGAGGACAACATTATTAGCTGGAACGAAGTCATTAGAGCTGTCCAGTCCCCCCAAGTGTGGTTCCTGGCCTTCAATGGCTTCTTCGGTGGTATGATATACATATTCCCTCATGCATCGTTCCGCTATTAACAGTGTCCCATCAGGAGCGATAACATTTGGTATCGCTTTGCAAGTACCACCCGACTATTCCACAACTTCCCAACGCTGACATCCTTGATGGTAGCTTTGAGCCGACGATCGTTGCTACTCTCGGATATCAAGGCAACCAAGCTCAGCTCATGAGCGTGCCTCCATACGCGATCACCGCTGTTCGTGCGTATTTCGACGACAAACTCGGACGTCGAACGATCACTCACATCATCCAAAGTGGCCCTCATCTCCGCCTTTGTATCGGACCGCTATCAGTGTCGTGGCTACAATACCATCTTCTTTGCATCTTTACAGCTGATCGGTTACATCATGTTTTATGGTACGCCGGCGTTGCTGCCTTATCCGAGACGAATCACTGTTTGACCCCGGCCAACACAGCGAGCACGTCGAGCCACGTCCGCTACGCATCACTCATCTTCTCCGTCTCTGGGGCGTTTGGGGCGTCGCCAGCACTCATGACATGGCAGGCAAACAACAGCGCGCCGCACGTCCGGCGCGCGACTGGCCTAGCCATTACTTTCATGATGTCCGAAATGGGTGGTATCCTGGCCACCTGGCTGCTTGGGTCTTTGTCTCCGGGCCCTAACTATACTGCAGCGACGATCACGTTCATTGCCATGTCCGTCGGTATGGTCGTCTTGTGTACCACGAACTTGTTGTATCTGTGGCGAGAGAACCGTTCAAAGGCAGAGAAGAGGCAGAGGATGGTCAAGGTTGACGAGCCTGGGGGTCTCGGAGATCGCAGTGCATGGTTTATATATAGCCTGTAAGGTGGACTCAAAGGTGAATTCAGGGATTCTCATGTACATTCCTTGTTTTGAGTGGGTTCCACGGGGAACAAGAAAACCGACCATGAATATGATGACTATTTACAGCGAACAGATATAGCTATTGTCAGCAAAGAACTGCGGCCTGTGTGCAGGACGACTTATGACTCGGGAAGTGGAGGGGGAGCATCTGGCTGTGGAGCGAAGATGATGTTTAGAGGGGGGGTAGTCTGGCTGTCCTCATTCAAGACAGTCGCAATGATAGAGCGACCTGCAAATGATCGTCCCGCGAGAGCCTTGAGACCACCTTGTGCGCTTGAAGCTTCAACATACTTCACGTATACCCTTCCAACTCCGGCAGCCTCGTCCGCGCGCTGTGCATCTAAAGCGGACTGTTGACCTGGTTCTCCAGGAGCCCACTTGGATTTGTCTTTTTTGACAGGCCGAGGAATGCGCAGATCCTCAACAGGTCCGTATCTGGAACATTCCTCTTTGACGTCTTCGTAGATATCGCCATATTCTTGGTCGTCCACGAGATCGTCCGCAGTAACCATGTTTAACATGAGGAGAATCCGTGCGTCAGCAGTGTTGTTTTCGCCAGCCGGCATAATGGGTCGAGGAATTTCTGGGAATTGGTCGTAGGGCAGATTCGGTACCCCGGGCTTCGCACCAACAGAAGCCCTTTGAACGACTAGGTAACGGTCTCCGAGCTCCATGCCATTTAAGCTTTGAATAGCGACGTCAGTAACAGTGGCATCGACATATTCGAAGAATGCAAATCCCTGGGAAAAGCAGTGAGTCATTGCAACAGATGCTGAGATCAAAGCGCTCACCTTCGAAAGTCCATTACCGTTCTCCCGGACAAGGTTGAAGGCTTTGAGTTCCCCAAAGCTCTTTAACAGTTCCTGTACTTGCTCCTCATTCAAGTAAGCTGGGAGACCACCAACAAATACTTTGTTGATCGAATCCGGTACGTTGGTGGATACAACTCCCGGAACATGGACGCTAGTTGCAGTAGACATGTCAACACCACCATAATCTTTGGGTCGACGAATTTTGAGGGGGCCGTTAATGAAGATAATACCGTCGAACGCCATGGCTGCTGTGGCGTCTTCAGCGCTGCGGAACTAGAATTGTCATCAATACGACGTGATCAAAAATGAGATAATAGACCCTACTTCAACAAAGGCGTAGTTCTTTTCATAATTGCATTGGACTGCAAGAACTGGGTTCCCAGGGCCACCTGTACCAATACTCATCTCGATCATCTTGGAATTGAAAAAATCGGCCAAATTCTGCTCGTTCACGTCCGAAGTAATACTGCCAATGTACAACCGACGGGATTGCCTGGATAGATTGGGGTTGCTGCCTATTCCCATACCGAACGTCTGCACGGGAATGGGGGGTGGAAGGCCAGCAATCCCGAGAATGGGTGGAACCTGAGTGCGATTAGCGCCTGGCAAGTTGAAGAGTCCTGTACGTCTGGATCATTAGAATTTGATCTCATTGTCTATGGATACAAAGACTTGCCGGTTTGCTTGGCTTGCATTGCTGAATATTGCTCATATCCGGGAGCATGAACATTCCACCCTGAGGCCTTTCGCTTTCGTTGAGACAACGGAACAGCACCCTCGGGCGTTGGGGACCTTCTTTCTGGAGTCCCAAGGCCATCTCTTCCCTTTCCTCGGCCACGACGATGAGGCGAGCCACCCTCCTCCCCACGACCTCGACGGTGACCATGGTCATCGTCACGTCGATGATCACGGCGTCGATCATCATCGTGAGGACGCCTATGGTTGTCAAAATCTCTTGTGCGTCCATGGTCGCGAGGAGTTCCACGCCTGTCGTCTCGGCGGTACCGGTCTCTGTCCCGGTCTCGGTGGCCATCTCGATCACGATCCCTGAATTCACGGTCCCTATGTCCATCGTCATACTTCCGACGTTCACGGTCCTCGCGAAACCCACGGTCGACACGGTCTAAAGAAAAAGAAGGAAAAGCAGTTTGCGTGAGTAATGTGCGTTGCTGTTCAAGACAGCAGAGTGGCGGTGCGAGCGACATCCACGGGAAGGGCTAGCTGACAAAAAGAGGGAAAGAATCATAGTGCACGGATGCTACGGTGCACCATGAGCTCATTATTGGCAAGAGAAAAACGAAAGCGAGCAAACGCGGGGAAAGCCAAGTATCTCTATCGCCTCTGATTGAGTACGAATTGGCTTATATGGCTACCTGTGAAAATCGCTGGATGGAGTAGTATGATGTTACGGCTTACCTGCAGAGTCTGCCATTTGCGTATTTTTCAGTCCTGTCAATGGTGTGGTTGCTGGTAAACCACAGAACTCCGCGCTACACAATCCAATACATGCTGACTCATCAACAACACGTCCCCCGTGCACCGCGTAAGTACAGCTCCTCACCGCAGTTCGTTCTCTCGTTCTGCTCGACAATGCCTACCGACCTTCCTTATGCTGCCGACGCCCAAGTCTCCTTGTCGTACGATGAACTGGAGGTGCGTCTCTCTGATGTGCTTTAAACTCCCTCTGAGCTGAGGTTTGTCCAGGTGCTGCGGTTGCAATACCAGAAAGAGCTCGCTCAATCCCATGTCACCGTTCAGACAAAGTTCAACTACGCTTGGGGTTTGGTGAAAAGTCCAGTTCGCGAACACCAGGTGGAAGGCGTCCGGCTCCTGCAAGGCATGTTCTTTCAACGGTTGCTAGCGCCTCCCGTTGACCGATTTTTCCCTGCAGACATATACCGGACAGAGCCCACACGACGCAGAGAGTGTCTGTACTATCTCGCGCTCGGGTATTACAAGATGGGTAACTATACAGATGCAAAGAGTTTCAATGGTCGGTATTCCTCGTTATGATCTTGATTGAGCGCTCACTGTCGATCGCAGATCTCTTGCTTGAAAAGGAACCGACCAACCTCCAAGCCCAGAGCTTAGGGTCTCTCATCGATCAGGCTGTCACGAAAGGTTTGAACGTCGAATTGTGGGTGATTCCACCTTCACTGATCATTTGACTGCAGAGGGATACGTCGGAATGGCACTTGCGGGAGGTTTGGCTGCTCTAGGCACGCTTGTCGTTGCTGGTCTCATACGGCGAGCAGCTCGTAAATAATATCGTTTCACGTACTGACACCTCTTGGTTTCATTCTGCGTGTCTGTATCGCTTATTTGGCATGTCGCTCAATTGTTTTCTACAACTCTCACTTATTGTATCACATTATTCGTGCGTTGTGTTGGACATCACAACCAGGTCCGGGAGGTGGTCGTGAAAACGCATCTCAGCAATCATGTACTTGACATCTATGTAGTATGCCAGTCTTCACACGCCAGCACGTACGGCCAATAGTTCGTTACATTAATTTACACGATCGTTCTAAGCAAGTGAGAGTCACTTTCAATGCAAGTGCGATATAGATACGTGACTGAACAGCAAGAACAAAGCTACATCTGCGGTCGTGTTTCTTCGTGGTAGTCAGCGAGTGATGCCGTAAGACAAGAGGTGTGATGGCTTTGTCGGAAGACCAACTCATTCATTGGGTCTCACAATAGTGTCAAGTGGGGAGAAAGTTGACTGCGGTGCTCATGAGTTACGGTGTGCTCGAGATTCCTTATGCTTACCCGCTTGGGCATCCATCTGGTCAGTGGTAAGCTGTACGAGAGTCAAAAACGACGTATCAGTGACGTTGTCAGACCCACCTTGAACGAGGCTAACCCGAGGAACAAAAACGATATGCATACTCCAATCTCGAAGATCAACCATACACACGCCCAAACTGTTGTACTCGGTAAGATGATCGGCTACGGTTGGATGGATACTCTTACAATGAGCAGATATGCGAGGAAACAAGATGTGAAACTGTGTGCAGTCGGAATCGTTGACCTTGCGAAAGAATTTGTCGTCTGCAATGTCCCCTGCGAAGAGGTCTTATGTGACGTCGTACTTATACGGACTCTACTCACAAACGACGAAGAAAACGCTGAGAGGGCGTGTTAGACCGACATATGAGAGGGACAGACACATACTTCATGACGCCCACGAATAAACAGTACCACCTTAGTGGTTGGCTGTGAAAAAATAAGAAACACGGGTTGATGTAGCCAAAGGTCACTTACGCGTGGCCAATGAACCAGAAACCGACTAGAAGACCCTCGTAGAGAAATGTGAGCAGTATCGTCCTTTAGCCGGTAAGCTGACCAGATGGGTCAACACGGATGTAGTTTACTTACAGTTTATCGCGAACGAGGACAAGTGGGGTGATTAATCCGAGGCCGAGTACGAAGCTGAGTATTTTGGCGACTAGGGTATCAAAACCACCCAACATGAATACACCGCCAAAAATGGTGGAGCCCAGGTATCCTGCGGGTAATATTATCATTGGTTTACCGCCTTCTACAAGTGTGGCTCCGCCCAGATATGGATCGATGGTGACTGATAGAATCGTTCCGCCGGTCAAAATTGCCTATCGGGTGAGAGATGGGCACGATTCGCCATGGGTATCAAGGTAAGCGCTTACTGCAATTATATGGCATAGCTCATGCCAGCCGATGGTGAAGAGCTTCAATGGATTAATCAGCGTCCGAGCGCCAGGGATGTTCCACATCCCAAAAATGACGACAACGTATACAACTGTCTGAAGTGCCAGACAACGTCAACTGAGATGAATTGGATGGTATGCTCGACATACAACATATAAGACAACGACCTAAAGAGGTATAGTCTTGTAAGCGCTACATTGGCGGGTTCATGGTCGCACGGAGGAGACTGCACGAACCTGGTCATGAGTAGGGGTCAATGGCGGGGTGTACGGCGGGGTGGGCAATACTCCTGCGGGAGGCCCAGCAGGCGAGGAGGTGGACATGGATTGGCAGATGAACTGCCGGTTGTGTTGAAAGGGGATAAAGAGAAGGAGGAAAAGGATGGATCGGAAGACGACGGAGGTGAACGCGCGAAGGTTTGAAAAAGAGTTCCTCGTGCAGACGGCAACGAACAAGCAAGACGAAGAAGGCAGACAGCAAGCGACTCGTCAGAACTGCTCGAACCAACTCTCCGTTCCCCACACGTGCAATATTTCCATTTTTGGCGCGTCAGTCACGTGCAAGTCGCGTTGATCGCTTTTTTAGAACTCCGCCCTAAAGACTTGTTAAATAGCAATCGCGTCACGGAACGCAGGATGGTTGCTTCTCTTTCATACTCTCATCCCCGCCTGCACCCTTGACAATGGTAGGTCGAGTTACGTTTTTCTTCTTTGTCTATCTCGCTGACCGCGTCAAAACAGTCTGGAAAAGGAAAAGCGTATGTTTGACCCATTGCGCGTGGTGGCACAGACGCTCACGAAAAATCTAGTGGAAAGTCTTCTTCTGGAAAGACTGGAAATGATGCAAAGA